>OMKZ01015042.1:0-24190 GCA_900302535.1 Neoniphon sammara | reverse complement strand
CAGCGACCCCGATCACCTCCTGTTTGCCATCTGAAAATGCAAATGACAATCGTTAAACATGCTGAAAGAACGTTTTATACAGCTGAAACATCTTCCAAGTCTGCATCCTACCTTCATATTTAAATAGAAATTGGAACTGAATGGAGCTCTGCAAACCATCAAAAGCATTTGCACATTAATATTTTGACACTATTCATAAATATTCCATTAAACCTGAACATATCTTAAAATTAGCTGAAATATATCCTATTCACAGTTGATTTATGCACTGAGTATTTTATGCATTGATGTAAACAGGGTCATTTGCTCTAATTAATCAGCTTAAACTAAATATATTCTTAATGAGCTACAAGCTGGCATGCTATGAAAGTGTAGTATTGCACCTTTATTTTCTGGGTGTGGTTCTATCATCATGCCTCTTCCCCTCCCTTTGCGAACTGTAAAGACAAAAAGTGATCAGTTTGTCATTGTTAATGCTCAGAGACAATTATGCCAGAGGGGTGGTGATCAACAGCTGTGGTCTTCTGGTGTGGAAAGCTCATGATATACCTGGGACTCTGACTGGGATCCGCTCGGAAGTCTTGACCTCTTGATCCACAGTCGCCTGGCACCTGAATTTCCTGTTGTCCTCCCTCTGAAGGGCGACGGTCAGGGTGACATTGCATGGAGACTGACGCTTTATCAGATGTTGGGAATCCTCCTGTATATCGTCACCTGCTTCATCCACCCATTTCAGCCTGATGTCTCGATGCCGCTGTGTAGAGCAACGTCCAAATCTCCCATACTTGAGAAGAACACAATGCAGTGACACTGTTTGGCCAGACATGGAGCCTGACTCTGGGACGGATGAGGGAGCTGAAAGAGAAGAGTCCTTTTTGTAGCACATACTCCTCAAAATCTCTCCCTTTTACTTTTTTTTAGCAGCTCTGTTATTAAGTGAAAGAGATTCTACATTTTGTACAGACATCAAATGTTTGATCTTGACAATACTCACTGTTGAGAGGAGAGATGTTTTGCCTTTGTTGGCAGCGAAAGCGCCCAACATCCTCAGTTGTGAGATTTTTGATGCGCAGAGCACATTTCAAACCCTCTCTCCGTCTCTTAGCGTTTGATTTAACAGTCTGGATCTCTCCATTGCTGACAACAGCAATGTAAGCACTCTTTTCTGTCAGGCTGAACTGCCATATAACAAAACAAATTAAATCTAATTCACCATCACATGGAGATCTAATATCATAACCTCGTCCTGCTAATATCAGGTTATCTTCTCCATTTATACCTGTGAATAAAGGATAGAGGAATAATTTAAAAGTATTGATTGCAATATATATGATATGATAGAATATGATTGCAATGTTTACCTTTATTCTTATTCAACTCTCATCCAGTGAGTGTGTTATTTACCTGTTTTGACAAAGGGAAGCAGCAGCAGCAGCAGTCCTGTAAGAATATCAAAGATCCCAGCCATTGTGTGTCCAGTGTTGTTCAGTGTGTAAATGTACTACTTCAGTTCAGTGCCGTTAATGTTGGTGTTAGTCAACAGCGATGTCACTTCCTACATTTGCCAACATCCTCAGCATGTACCGATGTGGTCAACTTTACCAGTTAGTGGGTCTCTGTCTCAGTTCGAGGCTCCTCTTTTTTAGGAGATGGTGACACCTCCAGATAAATTACTTTTCAACAGAGACATTCTGGTGAAGATGAGAAGAATGTGAAGGAGAATAATGAGTAACAGCTTTTCTGGTTGAAATTTTGAGAAACCATCTACAGTATATTTTCCCACTGAGACAAATGACTAGAAAAAGAAATATTAGTTATTATGTTAAGGTGTCAGCAGTTAGACTGCATATTCTCTAATCCTTATTTTTCCTATCTTAATTTACTTAATGCCATTATATCTTTTGGTGTTTGCCACCCATTTACTCACGTCCCATGTATCTATGTCTTGTTTCATTTAGGGAAAAAAGACATTCAGGCATTCAGTCCCTCTCCTCTAGTTAATTTACATATTCTTTGTTTACCTGCCTCATTATACAAGATCTGTAACTGATATGAAAGCATGTGAAGACAGCTTAGAGATATATTAAAGTAGCAGTAAACAAATAGTCTCAAATGGCAGGAAAGTAATGTCTGTAAATACGATGCATCAATATTAATGCATTTTTATTTATTTATTTTTTGGACATTTGATTCTCTCTGTGATTGTGATCTCTGAAACATCGAGGCAAATATCTACAGTTGTCATCACAACATTAAAGAAGAATATCACATCTGACGTGATACAGTTATGGAAATACCATTGTAATTTTTGAGTTTCAATGCTTATCCATATCCCAATCAGAAGATTGACGCTGACAGATGCAGTATAAACATTATAACTGGAAGCATAGATTAATTTATTGTTATGGCAAGGGGAAACATCTTTTTAACTAAAACTGGACACATCATGTTATGGCAACATCCCAGATGCTGTTTAATTTTTCCTGTGTAAATGAGCTTTTGCAGCATCCAGTATTGAGTTTGGTAGATACTCACTGAGTTGATAATCCATTTGAAGCTTGTTTGTTTTGTATGTTGTGTTGATTGTGTAACTGTCTAATGCATGGTATCAGGCTTCAATACATCATACAAAAGGAGAGTTAAAGGGAAGCATTTGATCTTTCCATACAAAGCTGTTGTATAGGTACAGATGTCTTTCTTTCTCTCTCTGTCTCTTTCTTTCTTTTCTTTTGTGCTCATATTTAAACCAAAATAGCTCTCCGTATCTCTTTAAAATAAAAATATATCTTGACTATAACTGCAAGCAGAGTAGCGGCAGCAGCAGTGGTGTGTTTGCTGGTTGTTTTAGTCATTATAGCGTGGAAAAACAAAGAAGAAAGTAAGAGATATAAATAACCAGATTTAGATTTAGAATTTTTTTCTTCCATTTTTAAGCTTGTCAGTAGGTGCAGAGCTTCAATATGTTGGAATTTTTTGGAGATCAGTGTTCATACACTTCACTGTGGATGTTGTGGCAGTTACCTCTACTGGTCAGCAGATGGCGTTTTCATGGCTGTGGTCTTAGAAACGAACTGTGTTGGTGATTAACTTTTTGATTTTCTGATTGCAAAAACAGTTTGTGTATGAACACTATTAAGGTTATTGCTGGTTAGAGTCGTTCTCAGTGTCTGGTTTGCTCTGGGTCTGAACACTGAATCATTTCAGCTCTTCAGGTAGAGGCAGAGCTGAAAGGTGACAAGATGAAATACATGAGTGCTTATGGCATGTAATTTTATTCATACTGTGTCTTTCTCTTGGCAGAAACAGTTGCTTGTTTAGGAATAGTCTGGATTAAATGGATCAGATGGTGCCTGCAGGCTACACTGTTCAGCAAGATGTGCCAAAATGTTGCAGATGGCATTCATAGTAAGACCGGTTTGCCAAGTATCCAATCCACCAGTCCTCCACTCCACAATTAATTCAGGTGTAGTTTTACTGCCAGAGGGGCGAGTTTAGCAGACTTCTTCAAATGCACAAATTCTAAATGTGAGACACTCAAACATTTTTGGTCCTATGATCTTGTTAATGAGTGTAACTTTCTGCTGACACTACCAATAAAAGAGCAAATCTTTAAAAGAAGATGGAAATAAGCAACTTCGCAAGCACTGATCAGAAGTCCTCTCTTCTTCACTTGTTTAACTTTTATATTTTTTGTGCTAGTATAGGGCAAGAATCAAAGTAATTTATTCTGAGAGAGGTCCTGTGGTCTATGCTGTCAACTATGCTCATATCAGAAAATACAGGATCCCAGAAGCACAGTTCAGTTAATTGTGTTAACTTTACACAAGCAAGCACTGAAAAATGGCCAAATGTACATCTTGAAAGCAACCTGATGTCCTCCAGACCGAATGCACTGGGACAGTGAGGCCCTCTTTTGACGGCCTGGGGAAATGCAATTAGCACATCAACACATCCAGGTGCAGGACTCGGTGGAGCAACGATGGATGATTTAGTCATATAAATGAACGGTTCATACCATGATTTAATCTATGTCTGTGGCCTTGTCAACTGAAGGGCCAAACCCTTGAGTCTGGAGGGCTGCAGACGAGAGCAGTGTTGTGCTTTCTGGCCTCTCCTGCAGTGATCAGAGACACCCATGGGATCTTATCAGAGAGTGAGAGACAAGCACCATACACAATTCTCCCTGGATGTTAAAATCATAAAGTCTATTTATTGAGGTTATTATGGTGTTTGATGGAAAATTTTATGATGCTTTCGTGTGGACAGATAGCCATTTAGTATGTTCTTCAAGATGAGTTCACTGACCAAAGTGCGATTTGTCACGAAGCAAACAGACCTGAGATGAGCTGATAGCTTTTCTGTCATGTGGAATGTGATTGGTCAGCTCACAGATGTGTCAATGGCCATAAAGGTTTGTCATGTTACATGCATAGCTCAAACTACAGGTGAAAGATCATAACACGTTTCTGTTTTTCTTGTTCTGTTTTATTTTTTTAAACATGCTCTTTAAAGCACTTTGGATTATCTTGTATATGAAATGTGCTACACAAATAAACTTGTTAATTTAAGTTTATGTAAAAGTTAATTTAATCAGAGTTAATTGACAATATCTCTCTCTTTTCCAGGGAGACTTGGCCAAGAAAGTATCATCAATATTCAACACAAAAGTTGCAAACAAGCAACATACAACAGTGTACAAAAGTAAAGTACAATCAAACCTGTTAAAAGGTCAGGAGCAAAATTTGTTATACAAACACTCCAAAAGAAAGCAGTCAAAGAAGACCAACAGCCTCAGGGGCAAAACCTTATGAATCCTTGTTAAATAAGCTATAGGCAACTTTTCCGACTTATGTCAGTTTACAGTGAGTTCCATAGGTGTTTTTGGCTATCTCAGGCCTGGCTGAGATAGCAAAGTTACAAAAACAATTCCTGTATTAAACACTAAAGTTGCTCTCTGTGACATCTGATTGTGACACTACAGGAGGGGAACAAAAACAGGAATCTCACGCCCCTGCTGATTGATAACAGCATAAATGTGACAGGTTTGTTGACTTAAACCCTGTGGGAGGGTGTAAGAGATACCCAGGTTTCTCATTGTTGGTGTCCTGCAAAACTGTTTCCCCAAAAAGAACTAACAGTCATGACTTCAGTTTACCTGTGACATTGTACACAAAATGAATTCAACATAAGAAACATCGGTTCTCACTTGAATTCAGCTTCAGTTAATGATTGTCAAACATTAAATACTGTTTTGAGGGTCCTGCTTTTATAGGAATCAGTCATCTGACAAAGTGTTATTTTACAATAGGTGAATCAAGAATCCTCAATTGATCAATTGATAATCAACTGAAACAGAATAGCTTATTACAAAATGCTGCCTATTCTGTGAAATTATTAGATGTAAATCTACTAAGGTCCATTAACCTATAAAACTTAGGTTTTGATGTTTGACCAACTGAATTACATTTAAAATGTAAAGATATAGTGTTTGGGGCACGTCCAAATATACTGGTACTAAGCCTTATAAATCAGTTCATATTTATTAATACATGCTGGCACCAAATCCCAGGCCTTCGAAAAGTTCTACAATGTTTTTGCTGCCCACTATCTGTCAAACTGAGAAGTGCACCGGGGTACAGCATCCCTATATGGTAATAGGACATGATGTCCTATTACACCTCATCCAGTCAGATGATGAGATGCTTTCCATTCACTGTTTAAGTAAAATGCAGGGTTGAGAAATGTATTAGAGTAATAGAAATCCACATTATTTGAGTATTCATGCAGTGAATTTCTTTATGATTTGTGTTAAACATGGAAATTGTTACCATACAATAAATTGTGTGTAACATGACAATGGATGTTAAAAAATGTATTTTTAACCTATTGTTGCTCAAATGTGTGCTTTTAGAAGTGCAGAGTAATTAATATCAAGTTAGTCAGATACACAGGCGTGCAAGTCTTGAGAAAAGTCCATGAAAAAGAGGCAAACAGCTACTGAAGTCTGAGTCAGTCATTTTTATTTACCCGTCTGTACAGATCCCCATGAGCAAATGTAGACAAATAGGTTAACTGTCTCAGCTTTATCAGTATGTTACAAAAATATCACGTCTCAGTTTTTTAGTCAAAATCTCTTCAGTGTAACAGCTAAACCAAACTGATTAAATAGAGACTTTTAAAACTGCTTGAACTCACACATTCTGGGAACCACACGACTACTTTAGACTGAAAAATATATACTATTTATTTATATATTTACAATTCTCATCACTTTAAAACAATCGAGCTGAAGTCTCACTTCATTAGACTTACATCCTGTACATATTGCATCTTTCTTATTGTCTGGACCATACATAAGTTGTCAAATGCCAATTACCAGACACTTGAGACTCAAAAAAAAATCCACAGATTACCTACAGCCATAACCATGACCTTAGCAAGAGATAACAGTCACCGTTTTAGAGGTGGAATTAATGGTTAACACAGGCAGATTTAGCAGACACACCAATATCCCTTTGCACATGTTCTCACTTTAACAATGTCATCATTCATCACCCACCATCAGAACAGAATCCTGCAGAGAAGCAGCATGTGTAAAGGCTTTGGAAATTTCCAAGTTTCTCAGCAGCAACAACTCTTCAAAACAAGCAACCAAATCCAAAGAGTAGTATAAGATTCCTTGATATCAATTTACCTTTATGCTCTTGACTTTGGGTCAGACTGGATGTACTCAGAGTACAGGAGTATTACATTCATCATATTTCAGTATTCAGTGCATCTGTGACTTCTCTCCTTCCCACAGCCTTTCATAGATGGTCTTCATATGCAAATGACAATATAAATCTTCCATTGATTCAACGCTAGCTGTTTGACCACTTCAGACAGTCCTGCATCAAGTAATAATTAACATATTCTCATATTTCAATGGATTGTACATGTTCCCATTCTCAAGCTTTGAGTAAAACCATCAGTGTCATCTTGTTTCACCTTGTGAGCAGACAATCAGATGCACTGACAGATTACTGCTTTGTGAGGGGAACTGATAGATTATCTTACTTGTTGGAGATAAACCTAGATTGCTTTCCAGCAAGAACTTCAACATTCAGGCATAAAATACAGACAAAGCCATCAAACACTGACCACACACATGCAAAAGCAGACAATTCCCACTCTGGCATTAGAGGTACCTACTCATACCTACACACTATTTAGTTGATAAAGCAAAAGAACAAAAAACAAAAAATAAATACATTTTACTAAAGCGACAATCCAGATGTTTTTTATGTATATGAATTATGGGTAAATACATATTTTAATGACAGGATTTGCTGAGGGAAACATGATCACAACCTTCAGATCCTGTCACTTTGACGTAAAAAGTCCTTATTTCTCCAGTGTTTCTGCTCCTTAAACAACTACTACACAACTCACAGCTTCAAAATATATTTAAAACAAATGTATAGCTGTCCCATTTTCTGCCCTTGTATCAATAGCAAGAACACAAATCACAGAAAGGTAGTAGTGGGAAAACTGTGGTCCAGTAGGTGGTGCCATGTCTCAGTTCTAGAGTAGGCCTGTAAAAAGCCATTTAAGTCATAAGGATAAAACTTAATATTAACTGGTAAAAGACAACATGCCACTCAGACAACAAAACAAGACAAAACATAATGCCACCTATAACCTTGATTCACACGCAAACATCTCCCACTCGTTCCCTAAAATTCCCTCCAGCCCCATAGGGTTGTTTTTTCTCCACTAAGGACGATGAGACTAACACTAAGTGCTTTAGTGATATCCATTATATGACTGCGATGTTTTTTTTTGTTTTTTTTTTGGTTTGGGAGCAGAAAAAAGTGATAAGTTTTGCATACATGCCTTATCACATGCTACATTCCATCATTCCTTCCTGCTCTGCTCTTCAGTAGTACAGTATGAATGCCAAGATACAGTATAGGTACAGATAGGTGCTTCAACTTCCTCACAGAAGATAAAGTATTAATATTATAAGGCAGGAAAAAATGTTTTTCAATACAAATATAAAAGAAATAACTGCAGTTCAACACTGCATAGTTAAAAGATATACACTTAATAGAGATAGAGCAACGCTCAGTGTCTACATTGTATACACTACCTTGCACACACCCCAGTTGTGTGGCTCAGTAACAAGTCAAGAGCAATAGCTCCAAGTGGATTTGTGACAGCTATCAGCTGCTGTAAAAAGCTCGCATGAATTCTGAAGTTCCAAATTTCAACAAGGTTTCAAATGCTAAGACAACCCTAGAATTTTTCACTTTTGTTTGCATCCTGATTAACATGTAAAAACAAGCCACTAAAAACCAGGTAGCTTCTCACTTATAACTGGGAATGACTGAATGTCTGCTGTGAAACTGAGTCAGACAGTGATAATGGGTTTGCACACTTTTCTGTCTTTCTGCTCTCTTGTAAAGTGCCTCAGTTGAGGGTGAGACCTCCACTGCCTGCTCACAGGCTGGAGGGCTGGGCCTGCTGCTGCAGCTGTCCATGGTGGCTTGGTTGAGCCGGCTCACAGTCCTTTGGTCCCTCCTCGGCCCCCCGAGCGTACATGAGGACGAGGGTGACAGTAGCGAAGGTAGCTGCGTTAACAGGGAATGCCCGTAGGAGCGTGGAGGTGAGGCCTCGCGTGAACACCATGTAGCCCTCTCTTCTGACACTCTGACGCACACAGTCAGCGATGCTGCTATACTGATTGACCCCGCCTACCCCGTCCGCCTGGAGACGAGATTTGATCACATCCACGGGATACGTGGAAATCCACGAAGCGATGCCGGACATGCCCCCTGCAAACAGCAGTTTGGGAATCATGTAGGGGTCGTCGGGCTCACAGCCCAGGGAGCGCGTCAGCACATCATAGGCCAGGAAATACACTCCAAAGCCGGGTGTCTCACGGATAAAAGTGGTGACCATGCCGCGGTTTACGCCCCACAGACCCTCACGGTTATAAATGCGCACCAAGCAGTCCATGGAGTTCTTGTACATCTTCCGCGAGGACTTCTTCTCCCCGGTGCCCTGCATCTGCATGCGGGTTTTGGCCAACTCCATAGGGCAGCAGATGACACACTGGATGGCGCCTGCTGCCGCACCAGCGAGGAACTGGTTCATGGGGGTGTCCTGCCCCAACAACCGCATGGTGTTGCCCTGGACGCCGAACACTATGGCATTGATGAAAGTTAGGCCCATCATGGGGGATCCAATACCTTTATACAAACCAAACATCTGGGGAGAAGGGCACAGATGTTAGATATGTGATTTGGTAAGAAGGTCTTGTACGTCATTAAAAAGAAAACCACTTTTACATCAAGTTATTCTTTTTTTTTTTCACCCGGAACTACAATTTAAAAAACAAGCAAATGATACTGTTTACATTAGCATATGTTTCGACCACATATTTCACCTCCAGGTTAACTGGTGTCACAATCTTTCATCCAACAATGCAATGCTTTCTACAGTGTTCTGCCCCAGTGGTCTCTCATTACAATTACACTATGGACATAAGTCAGGATCCAATACAAAAGATGGTAATTTTTAGTAATTCATCATATTACATAAGTTGAAGTTATACTGAAGTAAGGATTTACCACCTAAAATATAAATTATATCCTATATCATTACATCTATGCATGCTGCAAATTAGTGGGCAACCCATTTACACCTCTGTCAATTGGAGCCAAAACTAATTACCCAGGACTGTTGCAGAGTTCAGCGAGCAGGACTGACATGCTGGTTAACCCATTTACACTGAGCTCAAGTCCTAGACGGTAGTGGAATTTTAGCAAAATGCAAAAGTGGTATTACATCTGGGGGCATATTTTTGTTCTCTTTGGTCCACTTCTTCAACAAGCCATTATCAGTCTCGTTTTAATCGTGTCAGAAATTTTAGATTAAATTTACAGTATTGTCTAGCTTTGTCTTCTGGTTAAATAACCTGATATAATAGCCTCTGCCTGGCAGCCACACCTTACAGGCTGTACTAAAGAGTCTGGCAGCAAAAGTGGAATAGTATGAACACACCCTAAAGTTACATAAAAAGCTGATTATTAAAAAAAAAAAAAAAAAAGTATTACAAGATATCATAGGAGGTGCAAGTGGTGGTCAGATGCTTTGAGTAACAAATCTTGTGATGTAAGTAGGAGGAAAAAGTGATGATAAGAGGGGGTAAAAAGTCATGATAATGATGAATATACCAGATGTAAAAAAACAGAATTCTTCAGGTCATCAGGGGAAAGCAGGCTTTCCAGGGGGGTTGTAAACAAACAAACCAAACAAGTCTGACCCCATTCAACAAAACTGCAGTTGCCCCCATGGAAAGTGTGAGCATTCCAGCCAGCTCCATAACAAAGGCATCTGATTCAGTCACAAGACCAAGAGCGTCTGACGCAGGTCCAATTTCAGGCCACGCTGACCTCACTGACTTCAAATAGCAGACCAAAACAACTAGCTGGACACTGCCATGAAAGCTTACCCTTGGGTATTAAATGAATTAAATTTGCAAGTTGCTGATTTTACATCATGAAAGGAAATGTCCACCAATGATAACTGATTTGTTACACAGCTATGTAACTCATAAGAGGGAAGTGACACAAAGAGCCAAACACTCTAAAGATCACTAAAAAATGTAAATAATACAATGCTAACAAGCAAACACATTATACATAAGCTTAACCATGAGGCTGCAGGGTGATACTGATATTATGATATGAGACTAGATATGGTCTGGGATTTTAGATATTGCAATAAGGGGATATGGCATAAGTTTTGTCTTTTCCCGGGTTTAAAGGCTGCATTACAGTAAAAAGATGAAACTTTGTGAACTTAGACTGTTTTAGCTGTTCTATTATCGCTTATGGTTGTTCTTTTGCTCTTCTGAGTCATGAAAGCACTAATAGTCATTCCTACAATATTGCCACAATATTGATATCAAGGTATTCCATCAAAGTAGTGAGATTTGATTTTGTCTGTTTTGCCCAGCCCCAATTAAACATGTATCAATATTCTTCATACATTTTTAAATTTTCAGGTAAAATGAATGGACATACCGACTCCTGCCGTATGATGGACTGGAAACAGTGAAAGGTCCCACGGTACAGAGGCTTATCAACATTCTGGACCTGCAGTCTCACCTGGAAAAGAGACACTCTTTGTTGATCAGTTGAACCCTGGGGATCTAATCAGGCTAACTAGTGAAATGCTATCACATCCTGTTGCATAATAACACAGGAAAAGGGTGAGAAGAGAGGGTACAGGCAATGTGCATTAGCCTTATACAGTATATTGTGATGACAAGTTGGAAAGAAAAAAGTTTAAAACAAAAACTGAACTCTTAATAATTGTATAGCAGGGGAGAAGGGAGGGTCTGATAATTTTCTGGTTCAGTCTGACTCATACAGAGACAGGTGGTTTCACCTGAGCTGTACTTACTACTGTGTTATGCTGTGAAGAGGTAGTTTATCCTTATCTACAAACACAGATTGACTTTTTCTGGAAAAAGGAAAAGACCTGTTACAGGTAAAAAGGAATTCCTGTATGATCAGCTGATCCCAAAGCATGATTCATACAGTATCAGTCTGTTATGAGCTACAACTCAGTCTGTTACACCAATGACAGATTTCAAATTTCCAGGATTTATACGTTCAAACACTTCTTATTGTATTACAGGTTGGCACTTTAATGTATGCATACAGGTACACAATATACTATGCCACTTGTGGAAAGTTAAAACAATGCGATATCGATTTAAAATACAAGAAAACTATATATATAGTTACAATATTAAAAAGTAGCAAACAAGGTGAAGAAGTCACTTCTCATTTAATTGACTTAAAGTAGAAAAAAAATGAAAACCCACCTTAACTGTGTCAAAAGGGTGTCCAACTAAAACTCCAGCAGCACCTGGGGACAAAGAAAAAACAGGAGTGAGACATCACTGATTATTATAATTAAGTTTGATTACACAGTGAAATTCCAACTGAAATTACACAAAACACATTTTATCAATTTTCCTAAAACCTGTTTATAAAACAAGTCATACTACTTTTAGAAATACTGACCCACAGATATTACATCAGGCCCACTTTGTCACTCGTGATCTTTTCAAGGTTGAAACTGCAGCAGCCAGCACAATTGTGTAACTTGAGAATGTGTTGCCATCTCCATCAGGAGGGAACATCCCCATCCAACCAGCGCACTGGGCATCATCACCCTCTGAAGGCTTCCTTTACACTTCTCTGAATGTTACATAATACGGGATCATGCAGTACCCATGTTCAGATGCCAGTGTGGGCCACCTCACTTCTTTAAGCACTTGGTACAACCTGAAAAAAGTCCCTAGCCTGGCTGAGAGCATCATGAACAGTTAACCCTGATAGACAGGTAGCTAGATAGCTACTTTATTCATCCCAAGGGAAATTTGTTGTTAATCCTGTAAACCAGTTAACCAGTACCACTTAACCTCGTAAACCAGTACTTGAAGGAATGATAGATAGTGAGTCTGTAATCTGTGCCATCCCTTCATAATAAACACATGCATTCACACATGACCTTTTTGGAAATACAATCCCCTCTGTAGCTTTAAATGGGAACTGGATGCTAAGCAGAAATTTCATCATACTGGCAAACAACATTCATAACGTAATTCAAGATGTCAGTTGCATGACTGCAATGTTTTGGCTTAAAACATAGACAAAAAAAGATCCATAGTTCATAGGCCACCTGTGTCACTACAGGAAAGGGCTAGCTAATCCTGTCTAAGCGCCTGCTTTGTCACACGACCTGGCGTAAAAACATCCAATCAGGACAGAGCCCCTGCTGTAAGCCAGGAAAAGAACACAAGCAGGCATATGTTTGAGACCAAGATGATCGGTCATTGACCTGAGTGACTAACGATGATTTGAGTATTTGAAAACAAGTAGGGGGAGGTTAAGCAAAGGATGTTGCATAAAGACTCTACTCATGTGACACTACACTTTTTTAAGAATGTCAGACCACAGACATCAACAAACTTCACTGTCTTCTAAAATGATGCCACTGTGGTTACCTCTTTTTGACTGTCTCTTCCTCATGTAAACTATAGCTAGATGTAAACTAGGTAATACTTAGGAGTAAACAGTATCCCATTTCACTGCAGATGGGCCCACTAATTCTGTCATGATGAAAGGGTGGGAAACCACATGGGCTTACATTCCATTCATTGTACCTAACACATAGAAAGCTGTGTGTGATGTTTGGTGCTATCTGTGTATGGTATGTTACTCGCCAAGCCATCTTAGGATGCATGCCCTCGTATGTAGAGTGTGCATGCTTTAAATTCTTCACAGCGTGTACAAAGGACATCAAGGAGAAATACAGGAGACTGGAGTGTCATGAATGAGCTACCAGTCACCTGGAGTGAGGACATAACCATGATAACCAAGTGAGAATACACACATATATATATTAGCAATCAAACCATGAACATGATAACATTGTAAAGAACTATTTAGCTATTTAGGGAGGTAAATCATGAAAGAAAGAAAGAAAAGATTTGAAAAATGAAAGAAAGAGGCACTGGACAACACTTGGTGTGACCGGTCATCAGTCCTAATTGAACCTGCTGCCAACTCAGAATATAATTTCCACAACGATACACTTTAATTGTCAAGGTCTGCAGGCGAATCAGATGCAGTCAACAACATTTAGGCAATTTGGAGAATGGGAGTAGTGTGCCACCTGCGGTAGAATTTCGAAAATGCACTTGTAATATTATGATAGAATTGCATCACATTATTATTATTAATGGTGGTGGTAGTCAATTTCATATTAAATATCAGACCTTTCACAATCCATTTACGTTAAGATACACTGTTCTAAATCAAGGGGCTCATGGCACTTGTGTACATCAATAACATAAAATAAATCAAGAAGAGAAAATGCTAATGTATTTGCAGTTTCCACTGACTTACCTCCAATGCAGCCAGCAAGGAAGTCCATCACCACTCTGTAACGTTGGCTGAAGGAGGACCAAGTAACGTTAACGTTACCACTTAACTAGCGGACTACACTCTCGTGGAATTAATGACTATATCAAATGTTAGGGTTTTGTAACCGTTTTCGTCGTTATAGACCTTCTACCGTTAGCTAGCTCAATGATCTAATGAACTATCTAACACTAGCTACCAGCTAGCGTCCACATTACCGAACATTACCTAACCGTTAGCTAGTAACGACTCCCCCCTCTAGATCTAAGAAACTGCAAATGTCCACAAGTTTATTTTCCCGAGCAGTTATGAAGCTAACGTTAGTCCTCTGGTTCTTTTAATAAACAATACGGCTGAGCTATTCGACCTCCATGAACCGTTGTAGCTTTACAGTCACTGTGGATACCCTTCCGCTGTGTCGGTATCTATTTCTGTAGCAAGCAAGCTAGTTGTCACAGGAAGTAACTGGGGGCGGGCACCAACGACCTCGGGTAAATGTCCCATCCAATCAGATCGAAAAGCAAACGCCGACACCCACGTAGTGGACCCATCCCCGTCTTCCAGTACATAAATTGCGTCAGGAGTGTTAAATGGGCTGTCACCTGTCGTATGTTTGGTATCTCCAGCGAGCCTATTTCACAGCACAGTTTAAAAGGAAAAAAGCTGTTGGATGAGGTTGTTTATTCGTATGGTTATTAACCGTAAAATGGATAAACGTGCGCCTAGAAACATAATATACATTAACATTATACCCACTTATGAAAGAACAGTTCTCTTCTTACAAGCAAGGCCGTCCAAAGGCAATTATCTGTCTGTCTCTGGTTGAAGCTTTAGTATAGGAAGAAATTTGCATATTTTTACTTTGAATGATTTGAAATTATAATCCATTTTCCATCTGATGTTTGTTCAGTAATTTCCGTAACCACCCGTTTTGTATGCCTAATACTAGATGGAAACTTCGGCAATCTTCGGCTAAAGTCGGACACACTGTTTCGCAACATCGCGACGTAAGGCTGTGGGCATGCTGCTGTGTGTACTCCGCCACTACACGTCACATAACAGTAACACGTTCAAGGTGAAGGTTGTTTGGTGCAAGGTAAAAGAGAATGGGATGGAATCGACCAAGTATCTGTGTCCCAGCCTGATCTGAGAGATGCATATTGCTGATTTTGTAGCTGGATCCATTGGAGGTAACAGCTAGTTTGTAGAGTCGGCTGCATAGCTAA
The DNA here is from genome assembly GCA_900302535.1 of Neoniphon sammara. Lineage (NCBI taxonomy): Eukaryota > Metazoa > Chordata > Actinopteri > Holocentriformes > Holocentridae > Neoniphon > Neoniphon sammara. The sequence continues at coordinate 8,976 of OMKZ01015042.1, read as the reverse complement.
ACATAGCTTATTTGCTAATAATCCTGTGCTGGTATGCGATAACTAGCTATGACAGCGTGTGAGACGAGTAGATTAACTTGAAGCTATCGTAAAAATTCTGTTTTGCATCATCATCAACCGCTATTGTATGGTTTTAGTAACATAACTAATATCAAGGATGCCTAAACTAACTTAAGTAGAGCTAACATGATAGCTTGACAGATAGCGGTCAGATCCTTTTTGAAGAGTAGACCGTCTTGACTACCTTCCATCAATAAGTGAGTAACTTACCGATGGTCTGAATGTTTCAAGTTGAAAACCAATTTAGATCACACAAAAATACAGATCCAATAAGTGGACTGTTAAACTTTATGGTACCAGTACACTATAGACTTTTAGTTCATTGTAGTATATTAGGTGTTCATGAAGTTTCACTTCACATCCTTGAAAAAACTGATGTGTTTGTTTCATGTCCTTGGCGCTCTCATTTCTCTACCAACACAGGAGCATGTGGAGTTGCAGTAGGCTACCCTCTGGATACTGTGAAGGTTAGTTCAAGTTTCTTGAAATAAGAGTGGCGCTAAACCATCATTTCTCATCATAACTACCATACATACTTGTTCCTAAATTTGAGACCAAATTCTTCTTATCCTAGGTGCGGATACAAACACAAAAGCAGTTCAGTGGAATATGGCAGTGTGCTGCAACAACGTTTTCAAAAGAGGGGGTAAGTGTCACTGGTGTGGTCTTCTAATAATCACTGTATTATATCAATAACTTCGTATAGCACTATTGTAAATCAAAGTTTATTGGGTGCTTAACAGTAAAGACAGACATGAGGCACAGAAACAGTCTCACACAAGAACAGGACAGCAGCCAAAACAGACATAACCATTAGGATGTTGGTGGGATATGGACACTGTGATGATACAGCACTAGACTATTGATTTGATGATTTAGCATTTGCCCTGTTTGCTTTATTCACTACTTTTCCACTCGATTTCTTTCCCTCACTTGCTTCCTCAGGTGCATGGCTTCTTCAAAGGCATGTCCCTGCCTGTTACCACGATCTCTATGACTTCCTCTGTGGTGTTTGGCACATACAGGAACTGCCTGCAGTGTCTGAGCCAGTTACGAGGAGCTCCTGGTGAGCCAAACACCAAACTAGAGGTCTTCCTGTCTGGTATGGCAGGTGGTGTAGCTCAGGTAATGAATCAAGTTTTATACATGGTATGTAAATTATTAATAATGCTTCAGTGATGCCTGTCATTTCAGCTGCAAATTAGACAGCATATCGGTAATGCAAATTATGTTTTACATCCATGTACATGTTTAATCATTTCAATCAAACCTGATACTGTATTAAGGTCTATCTAAGATATCCAAACTTTTAACCCATCCAAACAGCCTCTGTTTGTAAAGTGGTATGACTTGATGATAATCCATTTAACTGTGTGGTTGTTATAACAGATAATTTTGATGCCACTCTTGAACGCTGACAAAGAGATTTAAAGTGGTGAGATTAAAACATAATGTTAAAATAATAATTCATGCAATCTTAGTGCATGAGTGATTATTATATAGTGAACTTAAACTATTCCTCATTTTACTCATTTTCCTGCCAGCCTCTCAAGGACCCCTAATGGTCCTGACACCTCACTTTGAAGACCACTGAGCTATACAACCACCATTAACTGTGATTTTGTAGCTACATTTTAAAAATGTTATCCTCTGTATGCCATAGTGACACAATATTCACATTAATTTGAAAACTGACAGGCATTTTCTCCCTTGAGCTTCATGCTGAATCTCCTCTGTGACTCCTACAGATATCAGTGATGTCTCCGGGTGACATCGTTAAAGTGCGTCTGCAGTGCCAGACAGAGTCCATTCGACAGGGCACTAAACCCAAGTACCACGGCCCAGTTCACTGTCTGCTGAGCATCATCAGAGAGGAGGGCATCCTGGGGCTCTACAGAGGAGCTCTCCCCCTCATGCTCAGAGATGGGCCCTCCTTCGCCACGTACTTTTTGACTTACAACACCATCAGTGAATGGCTGACACACAGTGGCAAGAAAGGGCCAGGTGAGCAACGTTAACATGAACTCTCAATTGTTACATTCAAGAAAAGGCTGCCTGCTGTTGATAAAGTTTTTTTTCTGGAAGCGCTGACGTTTCAGGGGATGACTGTTTATATGTTTAGCTGTATCAGCACATTTATTCTCTTAACCTGGCTTCATGTTTTCTGGTGTGTTAAGTTATCTAAGTCGTGGCTCATGTGATAAAGCATTTTATATAAGGACAACTGTTCCTGGGCATAAGCTCTGGGTGGCTGAGTCACATTCAAATTCATAAAATACCCAATAATAATAATAATAGAGCATTAATGCACTAACCAAAAGTCACCTCTCTTCACCACAATGTTTGAGAGTTGCTTTGCTTGGTGGGAAAATAACGTGATCATTGCTGTAATTATTTAATCAATATTGTTGGAAAGTTTAGTGTTATTGAAAATGTGGAGTCCCTTTTAATTCAATAATTACTTCCATGTGATGTGGAGTGTCTAATATCACATTAGCTGGTCAAAAATAATAGTAAAGTGCTGCCTCTTATAGCTTATTGCTGAAATAATTTCATTAACCCTTGATTGCCTGCTACTGGGGAGACTCGGATCTGTTAAGACAACCATATTCCATTCTATCTTAAATTATAGCCTGTTAAATATGGCTAACCATTCCTGCACTGATAAAAGCTTACTAAGCTTACTAAAAATTGCATATCAGCCTTGTTAACATTCCTTATTAAATATGATGGGTTCCACAAGCTGCAGGCTAATTCATTCAGTTTGTAGTTAGCAGTATCTGTTGCTTTTAATGAGGAACACCAACAAAGCTAACAACGTGTTCATAGGGCAGCTGAGGTGAAACTTTTTCCCCATAATGTGACATTTTGCTTTGTGAAAAACAAACCACAGCAAACATGCTAAGCTGCCACATTACATCTCTTAAACAAAAGTGTCTTTTGATTGCCACCAGATTGGAGCGGTGTGATGCTGGCCGGTGGGGTAGCAGGAATGGCGGGCTGGACTGTTGGAACACCCATGGACGTGATCAAAGCCCGCTTGCAGATGGATGGTGTGAGGGAGACGAAACGATACAAGGGTCTTTTCCACTGCATCGCTGAAACCGTGCGGGTGGAGGGGGCCGGGGTGTTCTTCAGGAGCCTGGGCATCAACTGGCTGCGAGCATTCCCTGTCAACATGGTGGTGTTTGTTACATACGAGATCCTTCTCAGCTTCCTCCGCGCCAGACCTGACAGTGTTGACCCACCCAATCTGGACTTTGAATAGTGATGCCTGCCTCCAATTGCAATATCCCTTTCACCCGGTCTTTCTATCATGTATATGTGTTTTTTTTTTGTTTATTTGTTTGTTTTACTAGGATAGATACAATTGAACGGACATATTGCAAGCAAATTCCTGTTACATTGTATTTTTATTTAATGCTTGGTTATCTCCCATGTCTGTCCTTGAAGCTGTGTGTTACATGTATACATGGGGGTTAGTACTCAAGACTCAGGTAATGATTCTAATTTGCTCAGTGGCACTTTGTCAGTACTTTTGTTTGTAGAGCTTGAGCCAGTAATCCTCTGAACAGTAGATGCCCGTCCTTTCTTTCTCTAACTAACTCTCTCTCTCAGATTCAGGGAGACTGTGCAGCTTCCTATTCCTAGTCACGTCATGTCTGATAAGGCGATAAATAACATAGCGGGTTTCACCCGTTCTGCCTCCACCAAGAAGACTCGCTGATCCACATACTTGGGATTCACCCATTCTGAACTCATCAGTGGAGAGAGTAACAAGCTAAGCACTTGGCCCAGTTACTTTGGGTGCACATTAGTATGTATCGATTCATATGTATGTCAATAATTGAATCTGTTGTAGCTGTACTTAAGAATTTATGAATGATCTGCAATGCGCACAATTTAAAAAGAGCTTGAAATCCAAATGCATGTGGATATGAATATGGGACACGCACAGTGATCATGATTGTGACCATAGTACTGGAAATACTAAGTAAGTGCCAGTTGTGGAGATAAGACTGTTTCTAGACACAAGACATACCTCTTGAACTTACTGTGTTCTGATGAATATATTATTTATCATCGCAAGTGTTTATTCTAATAAGAATTGTACTGTTTGTTTTCATATGAGTGTACTTAATGTCAGTCACTCATGCTGGAGCTGAAACTACACATTTTGAATGTGAATGAATATGGATGAGATTATGACTGGAAAAATAAAGCAGTTAAATCCTTTTTAAATAAAAAGGGCTACCACTGGTGAATGAATGAGCGTGTGCCTCTGTCTACACTCTGTATACTTATGTTACTGCTTTTCTTGGCAGCCCAGAATGTGTCCATTTAAATTTTGGTAATATTCACATATTGAATAGTTTGACTAATTACTAATTATAAGTAAGGCTTTTGTGGTCCAAATGGATTGTAACTCAAAAGGCAGATATTCAAATCTAATATGTTTTTGCAGCCTGCAAAACTACAGAATACAGAGTCTACAAAAACAGCTTTGCTATCATTTATTTGTCTTTATATCAAAATCTAATCACTGGACCGTTTCAACATGGGGTGTTACTGAAATTACAAGGGGGTGGGGTTTAATGAATTATAGCAACTGTTCTGACAGTTTAAAAGTCATTTATCTATCTAGAATTGATTAACTTGACTTTACTGTAATTTTCTCACTTTTTTGTGATTTGTTGTTGCTCATATCCACCTTAGAAATTGATTGTTGCAGGACTTGCCAGCAAAATGAAGAAATAATATTGTTTTGTTAGTATACATCCCACTCATTGAGATGTCAAATACATTAGTCTTGCTTGAATACCAGAATGAACCAATGGTATTACAATTTGAAAAACAGAAATCTTTTTCACTGTTTGGATTTGATTTTCCATTAAAGGCTCTGTCATTCACTCCAAGGGACAAAAGTTATTTAAATCATGCTTGACATTTATATTAGCAGGATTTACATTTTGATTAGGGATTAGTTTTTCCAAACACCTTGAAAATTTCCCAAGTACAGAAAACAGTTAAGTCTTTGCAAAGTTTCTCCTTGGCTGTATTGTTGTAGCTCAGCATTTCAGCAAGAACATTAAAACCTGCATTAAGGCACAATGTAAAATGTTATATCTTTGTAAACCCTTTCAGAGGACTGATAACACCCAATTTCCAGATAAAGCAGGCACAGTTAAATGTGTCCCTTCTCAACTCTTGGGAAAAGTGCTTCTTTATGTATGCCTGTGCTCTTGTGTGGAGTTCTAGCACCATCTAGTGTATAAATAAGGCAACTTCTTCAGAGTGTCATCCACAAAGGTTTCATACTGTACGCTAGTCTGCTAAAGTGGTGAAGGGTGGAGTTGCCAGAAACACGCAAGCATTACGTGTACAAGCATTGGCTTCAACCCAAACCACGTTCCCTTTCCCCAGCCAGTTATAAACAAGCAAGCTTTTCATCTAAATCAGTCAGATTTGTCTAAGTTGTCGTCGAAGCTTATTTGCCTCAAGTGAAGTGCGATAAGGTCACTGAGTCTTTGCAGTGTACATACTGTACAAATAAGCAAGGGGTCCTCATAAGATTTTCATGTGAGATGATTTGGATAATTCCAGTAGATACTGGGAATGTTTGCGTAAGATTCCCTTTGGTAAAGTCAGCAAAACACGATTCAAAGAAGGTACTATCTAAGATGATGCACTAAATCTCTTTCTCCTCACATTTACAGGGCATAATCAGGGTTTGGAAGGATCCTTTAAAATAAAATCCTCTGTGCTCCATTACTGTTACTTTACAAAGCCAAAAGGAATAGGAATACTGATTACCCAAGGCCCCAAGCTGCAGGAGGGCCCTAAAGTGTCTGGACTGAAATGCTTCTTGTGACCCTCAAAGGTACCTTTGAAGGGTTCCATTCCAAAATGCTATATATCCATTTGGAAAAATGTTGCTTCATCAGTCACTATTTCAAAAACAAACTGCAATTACAGCTCTTAAGATGACTCCCAATGGACTTCTCTGGTTTTTAACCAGGGGCTCAGTTGAAACCTACAAAACTGCAAACAAATAAAACTAAAAAATATGATACAGTAACTGTAGCTGAGGCAAACTAGAACAATTTGTGCTACCAAGAACAGAATTTTCTTCCCTAGACAGATTTTGAAAAAGGTATTACTGGTTAAGAATGGCTATGACAGCAGATTAGCCCTATCAAAGTAGTGCCCAAAACCCATTAACTCAAGGGATGCAGGGATGTTCCCAATAATTGCTCGGTGAAATAATATATGTAGCCATGATTAAGTTATGAGCAGATATAAGTATTTGTTATAGATGCAATACTGTTGGTCACAGGGTAAGAGGAAAGAGGAGTGGACCAGAGCAACCCTGCTGTGCATGAAGCTCATAATTCCCTGTCATGTTCTTGGGTAAATAAAAAAATAAAAAAAATCAATAAATTAAAAAAAACCCTTCCAAATCTCAATTTTCTTGAATCTTGTAGTCACAGCCAGTTTGTGCATTCCCTTCAAACCTCTCAGCATCAGAGAGACAAACAAGCCCACAGTTTAATGAAATATTCTAACCGAATCAGATTAGCTCAGAGGCAATATGAAATGGAATCCATGAAATATTTTGAAGATATCACTGAGTGAACCACCACCACCATCACTAGCCCACACTATTACCACAATCACACCAACTCTCTTCCCACTTTTGGTTTCTTGCTGTGTGAACTATTATGTACTTAGAGAGAGATATGGTCTGCATGCAGACTGCATTAGATTCCCAATGATTAATAATTATTGGCTTGCATATAAAAAAGGCAATGTTTCAATCAACAAGAATCTTCCTGAGGTAATAGTTAGTTTTCTCTATTATGCACATGACATGAGATGTGAGGTAAATCAATATTTTCATCTCTGCTAACGTGTGTCCCTGCCACATGCTTACCTCCCCCTGGGCGCAATACAGGCCTATTATGGAGAGTTTGACTATAATGAACTCTCTTAAGAATAGCAGACTTATTCAGTGGATAAACTGAGGCCGTGCTGAGTGAGACCTCGGGAGACCTGCTTTCAGGAGGTGCTGTGGCAAGCCGTTGGATGACAAGCCATAAACAAGAACAAGGTAATTCACTTGGGAAATTGAACATGAAATAAGTCCCCTTAAATACATTTTTATCCCTCTATCGTGCAGCTGCAGATCTACTGGGCTACCAACGGCAGTCACAGTTAGTTAAGTAGAAAAACTGCCAAATCAGTCTCCTAAACACATACTGAAGAGTTATTAGTAGTCATCCCATACTGTAAGTACACATAATTGCAGTTATATTAGAAGCCAAAAGATTACAATTGATAGGCCATAAATTAAAAGTGGTTTGTTGTATGGGTTTATTTCAGCTCCTAGCACATAAAAGTTTCATAAATCAGTCTTTTCCACAAAGGGATACTTTCTGAAATTCTAGGCATTGCGGTCTGTTCTACGAAACAAGAGAAACCCTGAATGTTGCCTTTGTTTGCTGCTCTTAATTAAACCCTGCATGTCTTTTCCCCTTATGCAACAACAGCCCACAATTATGCAAGCATCTAAAGATCTCATTGAGAGAAACTGGCTAGTATATACCACCGCAGTGCATATGAAATTACCAAGGCTGAGTAACACCTTTTTTTTCCTGTTATTTCTGTCCAACCAATTTCAAATTCTTGGATGCTGCTGTCTCTGCTCACAAGCCAAGCCTCCGAGGATAAAGGGCAACAAATCAGACAAGACTCAAGAGGTGGAATATTTTTATTTGACCTATTCAAGGACCCTATTTGTTGCAAACTTGGGCAAATGGTATCTGTGCTACAAATCTTCCTAGCAGCTTGTGTGCTGTGTCTGAGAGAAAGTTGATTTGAGATTGTAAGCTTGTGACTATTCTTGGCAATGACGCCATATCTTGTTTTATACATGTATATCATCTGTATCTAATTGGAATGATCAGAAAAGTGTGATAGGAATTATTTATTTTTGGGGAGAATAGCTACATTAGTCAGTCTGTTAGTTTGGCAAAAGTATCAACTCTATTACAAATAGCATGCCAGGATACCTTTGTGGATATTGTGTAAAGCTTCTATTTTCGGTAGCCTAACGAGGTTTTAATCGGCAAATGGGTAGGACGAGTTCTGGTGCATGACTCACATCAGAAGAGCCTTTCATGTGTCTCTCAGCTGTATCACACCATATTCTTCTACATTGTTTCATCGTGCACATTCAGGCTGCCAGGGATCCTATAGCAGCCAAGCCTGGATGCTTTAACAACCGTCCTCACTGTTTTATAACCCGTGAACAAACGCTGTGGACTTTGCATAAAATGCTCAGATTCATTCAGAATAATTGCTTCCAAACAATTCCCCAATCCGCATCTTAATAACCCCGTGTTAAAACGCGATAATTCAATAGTCCACGTTTGTGCCGATGATTCATTAGGCGATGGGTGTTCACATAATGTCTGGAAAGCTTCATTTTGTTGTCAGAATCTGTCCTCGGTAACTACCACTTGGGCCCCCATTCACCGATTGCTGTTTGGGCTATTTTGGGAGCTCTGCACTCCCCTGTTAGTGACGTGTGCTGCTGGGTAAATTTGCAGCTCCGGCGGCCTGGGCCTGCAACCTCAGATGGCATCAATCGGGAGAAAATGGAGGGAGGGAGTAAAACGGGGAGCGAGGGATGAGGAGAGGAAGAAAAACAGATAAGATGCTGGAAGGAGACAGACAGAGTCGAGAGGAGAGGAGCTGGAAAGGAGAAGTGAAAAAAAAAACTGTTGGTGCAAGACGAGAGAACATACGGGTGAACGAGACTGTTCACAGCGGCAAAAAACATAACAGCTATCCAAAATAATAAATTAGAAATCTGACTGGAATAATCAGGGGAAGACAAAATAAGTTTGTTTC
>OMKZ01015041.1:0-15931 GCA_900302535.1 Neoniphon sammara | reverse complement strand
GTGTGCACATGTCCTCTGGCACTCTTGAAGCTTTCTGATTCCACATGGTTTAAGACCAAAACGTCCAACAGCACGCTGAGGGCAAGTCAAGCTGGTAAAAGCTGGATGTCTTGTATAGAGCATGAACCATCTGACAAAAAAATAGTAACATGAACAAAAGGATTCTATGGGGATTTATAGACATATTGTATTAAGTATTTTTCTATAGTGAGTAATTGTTGGCTTGAATAAACTGCTTGAGCAGGCATTAAACATGAACAGATCATTTTATCAAGAAATCCTATTTAAGAGTTATGGCTGCTGGAAAGAGATCCACTGGAAAATATGTCTCTGTTTGCCAAAGGACATGACTGTATTAGCTAAGGCCTGACAAATGGCAGCATATTTATGCAAAGCACTTGCACTCATAAAACAGTGTTGCTAAGTGCTTAAAAAAACGATATGATAATAATGTTAACACTGAAAGAATGGCTAGGAAAGAGAACATCAGAGAATAACAGTGATCAAAACAAATTATGTACAAGTTTGTCTGTAAAATGTCTTTTAGAAGTGATTTAAAAAGAGAAACACTCGTGGTATGAAGAAATTACATAGTGTCCCAACCTTCTCCTAGACAGTCCTGTTAATGGTACCATCAGACTTGGCCAGTGTAACTATTTGGCCACTATCTCAAACCATTTACACCCCATTACAACTCTGGCTGGTCAGAATCATTTGGCATTTGCGCAGCCTGAATTACACCAGCTACGGGCTAGCAGGCAAGTACAATTTTTCCTGTCAGCTACTGATGCTTCAATAGACTTGTTCACAATCTGTTCTTTCCATTTTAGAGAACCAGAGATGAAACACTGCGTCTGTCAGCGACAGTGACCCATGTTTAAATTTGGTTTAACTGGAGAAGCTGGGCTGTGTTGAAATTCAGCTTTGTTTAACAAATAGGCCTAATAATAGAAAAGAGGCAGCATGTCACAGTGTCAACAGAAAACCTGTTGAGAGCACAAAAAAGGAAGGTCCCACATTAAATTTGATTTCACAGACTCTGCTACAACCATCAAATGAGCCAGGTCCTAAGAATTAAAATCATTATTCTTGTATCTAAAAAGAAAAAAGAAAACCTTCACACTGATAATTCCCAGAAAATGTAAATATGATAACCTTTATTTTTCCATTAAAGGAAGAAAAGGTCACTTGATCATCAATTTGGTGGCGTTTGTGAGGCTTTTGGCGATGTGCAATGCTCATTATAGATGTGCACATGAAGTCCATATCTTGCTGCATATCCTCTGTTAGTATAAACCCATACCTGATATAAAGGTTTTATTTGAATGAGTCAAAACTGGGCCTTTGGAAGGAGGAATTTGAAGGTTAAGACGCAAAGCTTGTGTGATGGTTTCAATTTGATCTATCACAGTTTGAAAGCATTTCAATAATCCACTGCAGCCTTTATTGCTCTATATTTTGTCTAGCCCATATCACAGATAAGCAAAACAAGTCCTAGTGTGCAAACGCCCAAATGGGTATTGAGTTAAGGAAATTTTTCAGTGCTGTCTACTTGGTTTTTCCAACCTCCTCATTCTAGAGATGTTTAATTTAGGTGCAGTCTGACCTATGAAATTGCTTTGGTTTGCTTTGGGAGCAAACAAAAAGCCCCATCATAACCAACCTTTGACCTGAAATGTCAAAATGCAAACTTGCAAAAGTAATGTTTTATCCTATTAAATGTATGTGGGGAAAAATAGTGCATCAAGAAGGCTGTAGGCTCCATGGAGACAGTGTTTAAGGTGTGGTTTGGGTTGTTTATAAGCTGTCATATATTCGTGGTTATCTATGACAAAGGGTAGCTGGAGGCCATTACTGCACAAAGCCCCTCACAAAGGTTATGTTTAAGTTTCTGTCAAGTTTAACTCCCAGGTTAACTGCTTCATGTAAGTGACATGTGAGTCATACCACGTATCATGTGGGCGCACACAGAGCACAGTAAATTTACATACCGTTTTGAGGTGACATGGCAACAGTTTCTGAGGCATCCGTTCTGGGTAATAATTAGAAATTTCTGCAAACAGTATGGACACAGTGGCACAACCTAACGTGAACAAGCATCAGTCTAAAGATTAAACACGGCATCCTGTATATGAAAGAGGCCTCATTGGGCAAGAGTAACTATTCAAACCAACACTATTGTGACAAATTCTTCAGGATTAATGAATAGATTATGGGCTGAGAACCGACCCCAGTTAAATGCACAGCTAGAGGTGACCTGGCTTTCTGAGGGCATTGCTTTGACCTGAAACTACTTCTGACTACTTTCATAATCACATAAGGGACTACAGTAAAGTCTTCTGAGGAGAGGGAAAGCACATGAAAGTGTTTGGCAACGTGACAAATGCAGTTGCCACAGAAAGAGTCATAACTGCAAATGGATAGTTCTGCTTCATATGTGCAGAACGCTTCATATAGACGTATGACAGATTAATAGAAAAGAAGGGTATTTCCAACATTTGTGAGTTTGAGGTTCCACATAAAACATATGCTCTTGATGCGGCAAAACCATTTTCATTTTTATTCTGTATTCATTAGCATATCTGGAAACAGCAACAAACTTGGTATAAACATATTAGCATATTAAAATCACCATGCCAGCATCAATTTTATGATTGAAAATGACCAATTCTGTACATTAAATATATATTGTGGCTAACCCCAATCTGTGTATTGGTTCTCAGCTGAAACAATGTTGCCCCATTACTATTTCTTGAATTGAAAATATAAAAAGAAATGAAAGTGCTTCTGAGGTGGCACTGAATCTGTTCTGTATGTCAGCTAAGTATGATTTTTTTGAACCTTTAAATGTGTTGTTGGCAATTTTCTGTTGTAAGCAGAACATCAAAATCAGCCTAAATTTTGAGTTAGAATGATATCTTAAATTTACAAAGAGGTAATTTTTCATCAAGTTTAATCCTTTAAGAACCTATGTGTCTGTTCCCAGAATTGACATATAAGCCCAGTTTGGGGCTGTGCCACTGGGGAAGCAGAGGATAAGATAAAAGATAAGACCAAAGAAATACCAAGAGTACAGGCTATTGTATTTCCTTTCCCAAATCACAAGACATTCATGGAACATTCAGACCTTAGTGAAAATGAAGTGTGACTCCCTGTAATTCATTTAACCTTTTAGATGGAGGAATTAGGTTAGGGTTCAACTCCATAGTGGTCAAATGTAAACAGTGGTGGTCAGGTGGGATTCATATGGAAAGCAGCAGAACAATAAGTGTAAAAATAGGTTCAACTGGCTGCCAGGTGCGTCAAAGCAATTCACAAGTGTTGTCATGCTTAAATCTTTTGTATCTCTATAGTAGTCAGGTCTAGTAAATTTGATTTTAGCATGGCGTATTAGAGTATTAAAGAGATATACAGGCATGCATGCACAAAATTATTTACTGTATGTTATATAGTGTAGCACTGGCATAGTGTGGCTTAGCTTAGTTTATCTTAGCTTAGCATAGTATAGGTAAGGCAAGGCAACTTTATTTAAATAGTACAGTTCATACAAAATTGTAACACAATGTGCTTTACAGATTAAAAACAACAACTTAAAACAAAATAAAACCAAAAACAAATAAACAACAGCGTAGAACATTAAACAATTTAGTATGTTTAACATGTTATTAGTATTAGAATACATTTCAGTATAGCATTGTATTATAGTATTGTACAGTATAGTGTGTATAGTTTGTGTAGTTTGTGCAATATAGAAGAGTACATTTCTTTTATGCATTATGTGGTGCTTTTACTTTGTAGTGCAACTAATAAGTGAAAAATCAATTTCATAGTGTCGACTGAACACGTTATTCATGTATCTCAATGCTGTTTATATTGACGGTAAAGTTTATATATAGGTCGAGATTTTTTTACACTTTATCTTTAATACCATAGATTATCACTTCAGGTGGTTAAAAGGAAAGTGGATCCATTATTAAATCAATCTTATGCCTGGGGGAATATTAAACAGAAAACTGTTGTAGTGCATATTGCACAGTATTATGCTAACTGTGGAAAAACTAAGAGGTCTGGTTGTGGAGATGGGGGTTGTTTGCTGCACTCACATGAACCCTTTAGTTCCAACAGAGCTCAGGAGGACATTCGGCTTGTTGACAAAGAAGCCTTGTATCCTTTTGGAACACCACATAAGGCCGTGACCTTTTTCTGCCCTCGGCGCAGCTTCAAACTTCTGTTCACCGGCGAACCTCCGCTTAACTCAACTCCAAATGAACAGTCGAGGGCCCATTAATTACAGCATATATCTGATCTTCCTCACATGCCTCCATTTCGGTTTGATGCTCAATTATATGAAGTTGGCACCAAGGGCACCAGTTAGGCCTCTTGTTAGACCATTACTGTATGTGGTTTGGTGTTCTCATGCTGCTTCAGGGTTTTTTTTTTTTTTTTTTTCTAGAGCAATCCTTGGTTATAGTTATCTTAGATCTTTAGTGGACAAGGATTGCCGTGTAACCTTTGGTTATTTTAAATTCAGTTTGGCCCTACCTAATCAATTAAATTATTTATCAATTGTCAAGATCAAGGTCAGTCTATTGAGATTCTTTTCTTTTGTTTTTCAATTCAACTTTTTAAGATTCCTTTAGTAAGTTATTTCCTGAAAAAGATATGATCATTTGTATGTGTGGTACAAAAATGTATCATATTTTGTATATAATTAGATTGATATAATATAGATCTGCAGGAGGATAATGATGAGGGAATGAATATTTTGATTGATTGAATTAACAATGTAAGGACCTATCTGGTGGAATTTGAGTATGACAAAGAAACCCCCAAATTGGAGTTGCCCTCTCGTTACTGTTATTAGTGCATAGGCAGTAAACAACATCACAGATTATTTATCATCTCTAGCCTAAAAGCTTGCAGCTCATTTGTCACAAAACATTGTATAATTGGTAAACAAAAAATGCCCCAATTTTGATTCTCGACAAAACATACAAAGGGAGTTCTCATGGCTCACAAGCGTTGCGTTGGACATATGGAGAATGTAGCTCGGCCAGGTCAGTGGGTGACATTCTTTTGGAGATGGCTTTCATTATCAGATAATTATGCCCTGATTATAGATCAGGCCTCTGGTCTGTTCTGTCTCTTTGTTGTGGTCCAGTTGACCTACTCACAGGGACATTCATATATTAGAGTGGATAAAGGAAGACAAATGAAGTGGAGCTGAACTCAGTGACTTTTAAAGACTGTAGTCAGTCAGATCATATCATGAAAACAACTTGTCCATTGTAAGCAGCTTTGATCAATCTTTTGAGGTAATGATGGGCCTGTGTCGGAACTTTTGTGGTTTTCCAGGTCCCTTTGAAACAGGCTTGGAATATTCATTTGACCCCATGAAGACTACAAGTCAAATGATTAAGATTCAGTCAAATCCATTATCATAAGGGGACTGTTAATCCATCTATTAATCTTATGTTTTTCTTAACTGATCCATCATTGTCTCTGATATTTATTTATTTACTTACATTTTTATCATTGTAAATTAGAGTAACTACAATGAAGAAAAAAGTGATGCAGAAGACTTGGTTTACACCCAAGTACTGTTGTTTTAAAGAGTCTATAAGCAGGGATGAAACTGATGGAAATCTAATTATATAAATACAACACATTGAATGTGGTGTGCTGACTTCTCACATTTTATTGTCTCTAGTTTGAAATAGGCTATTCCAGTTTCCATGTGTCCTTTCTTGGCTGCTGTGGTGCAGTGTGAACGGAGGCTGAATGGCTGAACCCCAAACGCCCAACTCTTTTTGTACAATTTTATGAGCGTGTATTTTTTCATCTGGAGTTGGCACCAGTGGTTGTACATTTACAAAATATTGATTTCTGATGGGCAGGCTGAGGCAGTGACAAGTCATTGGATTTTCAAGGTGGAACTGAAGAAATAAAATATATAGGCAACTCACTGACAACCATGTGCATTTCTTTGACACTGTAAATTAATGTTGGTGTAGATTCATGGATGGGATTGAGAATCAGTTGCCCATTCTCACTTGCCAACTGGGTTAGTGCACCCACAACCTCACCCACTTCCAAAGGCACTCACCTCAGGCAAGCGGTTGAGCTTAATTTCAAACCCTGAACACATGTATGTGCACATTATGCTGATCATTTGAGCAAAGAAAGGTATAAAACCTCAGGACAGAAACACTTTATCAAGTATCAGAAAAATTAAATTTCTTGTTTGAAAAGATGGACCCAGCTTCTATATTATTTGATTTGTAAGTTAAGCAAAAACATGATGAATATGATGAAATAAAATGACAAAATCCAATTCCTGATACACCATCTTAGTGCAGTAGTATTGATAGGACTGGATGTGAATGTATGGCAGTGTGAGCAATAACCAATATGGCTGGATTTCAAATGAGAAGGCGAAGTATGGTGCAGACCAATCATAAGGTGGATTTATTCACCCACAAAATGGCCAATTTGCCAGGTCCTGTGACTGTTCTTGGTAGCTGCAATCAGTGAATATGGTGCAACTGAGCTGCAACATTATTGCATTACATTATTACCCTATGTTTTACTGGATAATGTCATAACAAACCTTACCCAACGAATAACTATATGGGCATGTGATATAAGATAAATAGCTAATAGTAAATTAAACAACAAAAAACAGACTTCCTGATGATGAACTTGAGAAACTCACCGTTTAGTCATGTTTCTTCATGTGTCTTTGGGGCATGGATTTTGCAGGGGGCGGCATGCATTGCTGGACTCATCATCCTCTGGGTCAGGTTCATGCACGTGCATTTGCCCTAATATACCTGCTCCTCCATGAGACTTAGGGTCCACTCCATTAAGTGTTCTAGTTGTGCCAATCACTTTTTAGCAACAAGGGTGGAGAAAACCATGTAAATGAAGTGCAATCTGTCAGCCAGCAGCAACAAATACATCATTGTGAGCACACTGGACAGCTAAGTGAACAAGCAAAAGTGGATAACAGAGCAAAAGTTGTGATTGTGGCTGCACTAGTTGATTCAGCAACATCTTTGATTTTCGAATACATTTCCGTGACTGCCAGCATGATGAACAGTTGTGATTGTGTGTATTAAGCCTGAATGACATTCATCAATTCATTGTTATTCATCATGGCTTCTACAGATGATGGGAATTGACATCATGAATATTTTTTGACATACAAGTAACCATAGTTGTTAGTTCACATCCACTGCCTCACAGAAAACAGCGAGCAGACAATCAACAACAAATAAACAACAAACAAGAAATAGAAAGGTTGAAAAATATGATTCTCTACCAAGACAAGCTGATGAAAGAAGCAAAGGAACATTAGCCTACTTTGAAAAAAATCAGTGAAATGAACACAGTGTACTGATGATCTAGATGTGCTGCAAGTGCTTACATTACCTGATACAAAGCATGTACTGTGTACTATTTAAAGCCTGAAGATACTGGAAAAGGTTTGTAAAGGCACCATGAAAGTGCCGGAAAACTGCTTGAATTTCACTCTTAAAAAGTTTAATGAAGCCTGAGGCAAGTATGATGTTGTAGTTGTCTCATTTTTTGATCAGAACATATATGTGGGGGGGCCCTCCTCAATTTAGCCCTGGGCTCCAAAAAGGCTAAGGTCAGCCCTGACTCTCAGTAAAATTACATGGCAGAACAGTGGACATCTAGGTAGTGACATTTTCGCATTTGTGTGCTCTGTGACAGATATGCCTGCTAATTTGTACATGATGCCAAAGATATTTCTTCATGTGTGTGCATAAAGGGAAGAGCACAGCCAAAATATCTGCACTATTGCCCATGACTATCATGTTACTACACGACCCTTGGCACTGCAGTTTTCCTTGACTGATCATTTATTGTTCACTGCAACATGCACATGAATCTGTCATTTTGTAGAACTCGTTTATAGATATCAGTAACTTTGACGATATGCTTCCAATTTATAGTGTCATGGCCCATTATGAATCTTATCTAAAACCTTTCCTTTAGAAGTAATTACAGTGAGCCATAGCTTCAGCTTGAAGGAATTATTTTAATTATTCATGATGGGCAACCATGGTTGGGTTTTATGTTTTTTATAAAGTTCATGTAATTTCAGTTTGGAACTAGGACATGTTATAGGCTGATCAGAAAGAGAAAATAATGAGTACTATCTGCAGCAGTGTACAGATACTGTACTGGTGGCTTTTGGCAATTGGTCCCACGTGGCAAGCTTGTAACCATCAGCCTGCAAGTTTTCACTTATTTTACAAGCATTAAGGTCACTGCAACATCTTTACATGCTGCACGTAGTTGACCACTGCCATTAATAATGTATATCATGTTCTGATTTATTATGCTTATCTATCTAAGTTGAAGTCAGGACACAGAGCCGTGAGGCCAGGCCAGCTTTCATTGAGGTAGCTGGAGTCAACATACCAGAGAGAATCGAGGTCACAGCACAAGATGCTATTCATACAATGGCTTTAACACAGCAGATTTCTTGCATCATAAAACTGGTGTTGGTATTCAGCTTTGCATGACAGAAAAGAGGCAGTAAATGCTCCAGAACCTTCTCTGCTCCACTTGTGCTTGCTTCTACGCATCCGGGCCCAACTGTCAGTTTCATTAGAGAGATTCAACCAGCAGGATCTTTCTCATTGACTCTTTAAAGGGACGTGAGAACAAATGGACGGGCCTGATTATTTCTAATTGTCACCAGCACTCAGAACTGGCACATAGCTACGCTGATTGACTTTGACTAAATATATTTGTTTTGGGGGTTAGTCCCTCTTGCATTTGTTACCAGCTTCAGACCTAGGGGACATCTGGAGCAGCAGCATGTGATGCACAGGCTAAACAGCACTGTTGATCAGGAGAGACACAATGGGTTACCATCCGACTCAAGCCAGTTTATTTCTGATTTTACATGCTTCCTTCGTGCTTTACTCTCTTACTTTCAGTTTTCCAGTGGGCCTATTAAATGTTACACATTCTATAAATAGGAAAATACAGATTTCAGTGATTAATACTGTACATTATATATGCCTAAGTATATAGTATTCTTCAAAAAGTAAAATAAAGACAAAACTAAATGAGTGTACTCAGTAGAGTACAGATCTCTGCCAGGCATTTGTTGGGATGCAATGTCTACATAAAATAGATAGCTGTTCACTTCACTGCTTTTTTTCACAACTCGTTGTAGAGAGGGTAAGAGGGGTTTTCCATGATGGTTTTGATCTTGTCCCTTGTCCAAAACCCGAGACGATTAGGTAAATTAGTCCGCTGATGTATGAAACAGTGAAAGCTGTTTTAACCTTAATTTTTTACAGTGGTGATGCACCAGGCTATTGAAACTATTTTAATCCCCGCTTGTTGACAGATTACATCAGCCTCTGACACTTTTTACAGTGTTGTTCTCCTGTGTATCTGCTCTGTATTATGTTGACTTTTTTCATCAGCAGTGTGTTTTATAAACTTGCCCACAATCGGAGTGAACATAGAAAATAGTTAGCATAATAGCCTATTATGCTGAGAGATGGATTGAGAACAGTGATGGTTGAGTGAGCTAGACAATGAATGGAGTGAGGGAGTGGAAGTAGTGAGTAGTGAGAAACATTTTTTGAATCACTGCAACCACAAGAGGTTCTTCCTCATACAGTCACAACTGTGCACAAAAACTTTTAGGCTGATTGGCCCAGTAGTTTGCGAGATTTGTCGTGGACAGACACACAGACACACCCGAACAAACACATTCTCTCCTGGCAGACATAATAAAACAGTAGCCAGTGCTAGTTCATTTCTGGTTCTCGCTTGATAAGGGCTTGAAGGAAGTTCCGGTCTCTTTCGCTGATCCACAGAAGCACTAGGGCACCATCTACTGGCTTGGTGGTATAAACCTACATTGTATTTAAGGAAAGTCTATTAGTGTAGCTCTGATAATCAAAAAATTGGGGGTGTCTGTTTTCTACTAAAACTAGGCTAAATAGGAGATAACTTCTCAATCCCTCACACATTAGACTCGGTCAGTGAATCTTGGTCTCGTTGACCTGATTCAACCTCACTCATTGCTCAATTTGCTTGTCTAACACATTTGAACATACAGGGCTTTATTTTGCAAATAGCATTCTGCCAGCAACAAGTAAGCCCTCTAAATATTTTCATTAGTAGACCAGCAACCCAAGCCTCATTAGGGAAGAAACATGCAGAACCCATAAAGTACAGAGAATTGGAGCTCAACTGAATTATCACACAGTCGCCTGGGGACAAAAGAGGACAAAACAGGATGGACAAGAGGGGGAATAAAGGAGCATCAACCAAAAGCTTTTTTAGTTTTTGGAATAATTTGAATGAGTTTTGAAATATAGCATTTTTTTTTTTTTTTTATTTTTTTTGCAGTAAAACGGTGTAGTGCAGTTTTACTACACCCAAACAAAAGCTCCTTGAACAACTCTTTCCTCACTTTGAAGCTAAAAAAGCAGATCCCACCAAGTTAACTTTTATTGGCATGTTTACAGGTTGCAAAACATTAAGTTTTCTGTGTGTGGAGCCAGCTGGGGTATCTAATTACTTGTGAAAGTGTGGAGCTCATGAAACACAGACATGCACCAAACTCAGCTGTACACACACACACACACACACACACACACACACACAGAGCCATACACACCAAGCTTGCCCCCTACATGCATGTAGTAAGCACCCTTGAAAATTGAGATTAATTCTTAAAATTGTGGAAAATCCAAACAAAAAAATGATTCAAAATATTAAACATTTGAGCATGCATTGTGAAATGTTCTGTACAATCAAGTTGCTCTCATTTGTCAGGGATATTGCAACACAGCAATTAATTCCAATCCAAAGTATGTTTTTGTTTAAACATATTTTTAGTCATTATGGCCATTCAGCACATCAGCTGGCTCAGCAGTCTGAGATTTGGATAAACAAGATTTTCTGTACTTTTCTACCCAGTCACATGCGATGCAGTTCAAACAATAAAACTGAACATCAATCAGTTTCTCATGTTATGGAAAAGTTCTCATTGTCTTTTGTTCATGGTTTGATAGGATTGCCTTCAAATCCCACAATGTTCCCTGATACTGAGGTCAGCCCGGGACATGAGCAGAACTCAGCCCTCCTTTTTCGTTGAATGGAACCATTGCTGAATGAAACCTTTCCTCTTACAGATGGCTCAAACTGAATATTAAACATCAAAGAAATTTTAAGTGTAAAGTATCAGAAGAGAACCCATATAAACATCAGAGGAAGCATGCAGAGTGAAAGGCTTTTGAAGTACTGTACAAAGTCAAGCGATGCTTTAATGACACACGCAGGACAAGTCACCATATCCAGGGGGGCTCTCTGAAATTTTTGTGGCCAATTTGGGAAAAAAGGGAAAGCATCTGCACACCTGATCAGGTTTGCAAGTCCAAAAGGAATGACTGCATGAATGAAATGGAAACTTGGTGCCACATTGCCAGCTGTGTTATTCTAAATAAATGTTTCACATCAAAAATGAACTACATCTGCCTCCGAAAGCTGACATTTCCTCGGTTAACTCTGTACTCCAGCAAGTATTTGCACATGGATCAAATTCTGAGATGGTGAGACTACGTTTTTATTTATTTATTTATTTATTTATTTATTTATTTATTTTATTATGCACAGATTACAGAGCCTAGACTGTGTGCACAATTCAGCCGGTGTTACAGTTTGTCATAATGTGTTTGTTTCCTGGTGCTATACCTCTTTATAAAATATTTTCATCTATGTCCATTTTGTAAGCACTCAACTTCATTCAAATGGGGAAACAAAACAACTTTTATTTCCATGCTCAGTGGTCTGATAATATAGTGATATTGTGAACTAATAAGAACAGACATGCATTTTTACATGGCCATCTTTCTGTACATATTGTACCTCTGTTGTGGAGCTTAGTAAAACAGGGGCAGATATTAAGACACATATCCAAATGGTACATTCTATACATATGCTGTCACCATCTGTAAAGAGAATATATTTGATGAAGTGTTGCGTTGTTTTTTGTTGTTGTTTACACTAGCCTATATATAATCCATAACTATGCCCATATATGGCAGACTTGTTCATGTGTATATAATATGAATACAATGCACATTTGCACAAAATATATTTTATTTTGGATTCACATAGTGTCCTCCCCAGTTTTCACATATTGTGATTGTTATATTATGCATTATGGTTCCATGTATTTACTGTTTACATATATATTTTTAGATTTATATTACATTTTGTTAGGATTAGTTAGGGTAAGTTAGAGCTACTTAGGTGTTTATAGCACTTTTTTCTAATTTAGTGATCTATATTTAAGCCAGCAGTCATGAGTGCTAAAAAACATCTTTATGTTTATCTTGCTATGAGGCAGTAGTGCTAACCACTAAGCTACCATGCTGCTGCCACTTTGAAATCAGTTCATCCGTATATAATGTGAGTCTGTAGATATTTTCGTCCCAATGTATGTGAAGACTGTGTTGTGAATAAACAAAGTAGGGGACAGTCTGTAATAGGGCTGTGGTTGCTGCTGTCATCCATATAGGGAGTACTCAAGCTCAATGAAATAACATTTTTGTTCTTTTTTTAACAACTGATTCTGTGAAAATGGTATAATGCTAATTGCCTACTAAGTGGCTTCTTAGAAAGTGAGACACATGCATCACAGACAGACGCTTCAGACAAAGATGCACAGAAAAATTCCCTTTATTAATCTCCACAGAGGAAAATTAGTTTTTCCACACATACAACAAACAATAATGTAAAAATAAAGGACAAACAATTAACAACAGCAAACAGCAGCTGCATTGTTATGGAAGGAGTGAAGGACAAATCACTGAATTAAACAAAACCTCACAGCTGCAAGCAGTCAAAACAGTCTATGGGACACCTCGGCAAATGAGACCACTGATGGCACCGCAAAGGTCCCCTACAGAGAGTGACCGTCCTTCACCTTTATTCTGGTTTAATGAAGACCTCTAAGGAACCAGGATTCAGGCCTGTCTTTTTGACCAGTTTATCAATTCTGATTCTATAATCACAAACCACAGCATAAAAAGGTACTTTAATAGGGTTGATAATAAAAATACGTTGATACAAAACATGTAAACATGTCCTGCTCACTTGAAAATACCTCAGTTCTTTTCTAAAGAAAAATAACCGTCTTGAATGTAGCATTCAGGCTCTCCTTCCAGCTCAGTTCATTTTCTACACTAATGCCCAGGCATTAGTATGAAGGGACACTTTCTACTTGTTGACTTTTCATTAAAACTGCTGTGAGTGTCTCCTTTATCTAAAATAAAGGACCAGTACCATGGTTTTACTGATGTTCAGTTTAAGATAGTTTGCATTACACCAGCTGACAAGACTGTGAACCTCTTCTCTACAGGCCTGTCATTGTCATTTGCTATACAGCCCATGAGGGCAGAGTCTTTGGGGAAATTTCTGTAAATGACAGGATGACTTGACTGTGCCTGCAGTCTCCTGGATACAGGCTAAATATGACCGGGGATAAAACTGTTCCCTGGGGTACACCTCTTTTAGTGAAGATAATGTCAGAAACCTTGCCATGTAGTTTAACATACTGAGGGCTTGAAATGAGATAATGCAAGCGACTGTAGAGCTATGTAAGTTAAAATTCATAAGTTCTTAAATAAAAGATGAGGCTGAATTGTATAAAATTTACTTGGAAAAAAAAAAAAACGCTGGCTGCTGTCTCCAAATGACTTTAATGATGTGAAGCATGCAGAGTAATGCATCATCAGCGCCCACACTTCTCCTATATGCAAATTGCAGGGCTTCCCGAAATGGATGTACCTGCCTATCTAAGTGCTTTGAGACAATCCTTTGAAATTTTTCCATTATTTCAGAAATTAGGGCTGTTAGCATGAGGTCTCCAAGTTCACAAGAATTGTTTGTTAAAAAGAGGATCTAGACAAAAGGGTTTGGATTTTACCTTTAGATTAAAGATGTCTGTCACAGTTTCCCAGGGGAACAGCTTGTTGATATTCTGTTTTCAGCCACATGGACTTTAGTTTGTGAACTGTTGCTAATCTACAAGTTGAATAAACATTTCACACCACAAATCCTTTTGTAACCCTCTTTTAAGATTATCCATATTGTACCACATAAACACACAGATCAGTAAGCAAGTTGATATTCTATGTATTAGCATACAATGCATCAGTATTTAAAAGAATGAAGCAATAACCAGTGTTGTGGAAGTTCACACTTCATAAGAACTAGTTCAAAGTTAAGTTCACACAGATTAAAATGAGCTAGTTCACATTCATGGTTCACAATTTAGAATTTTGAACTAAGTTCACATTCATTTCTTCTGTTTTTTTATTCATTAATTAATTTATTTATTTATTTACTGATGAGCAATTACTGTATACTACTATAGATTTACAGACAGAAATTACTTTTTAAAGCTAAGAAAAACCAATGTGAGTATATGTTTTACCACTTTATGTGTCATGGAGCAGATCCACTCAAAACAGATCGGTTTGCAAATGTAATTCAGCTTTTTATACATTTTTTTATTATGCAGGAAGTGAAAAAAGAGGTGCTGTAAAGATATACTGTAGATAAAATGTAAATTTTATTTAGCCTGCATGAACCAAATTATGCAGCAGTTCAAAAACATAAAATAGATTCATATACTTCCAAGCGAGCTGGTAGAGGCTCCACCACTGGCTTCATTACATTTGCTGGCTGAAAGATGTACCATGATTGGATGGTCTTACCCTTTGTTAATGATTTCTTGTGATCATCATTCACTCATAAATATTTCCCCAGACTGGTCAGATGCTTCGACTCAATGTGTCTTTTCAAATTCGATGCTGATGTGGCTGACATTCTGACTTGTTTTTTCAGACCCAGCGGGCACAATTTGCACAAAAACTCTTTTTTCTGTTGCAATCTGTACTGATTTGTTCATAAAACTCATTAAAATATTCATATGGACGGGCTTCAGCAGTGCTGGCAGCTGCGTTATCTGAACTTGCACTAACCATGCTGCATGCTGGTTGCTGTAAATCCTTGGCATCAGGTGCTATAAAACAGTGCATGAGCGTCAGTTAACAATGCTCACGTTCACATTTAATAGTTACAAAGGGATACATTCAGTTCACCATTCACCAAAAACCAGACACATTCAGTTCAGTCCAGTTCCCTGTTCAACATGACGCAGTCAATGAACGTGGTGTTTTAGTGTGTTCACACGCAATACTGTCAATAATCCTCCAAAATACGGCAGGTACTGGTTAAGTTGGACGGATACATTGAAAAACAAGCTGCTTACAAAGAATGCATGTGCCTAAACGAAGGTCAGATGAGGTCTGCCACAAATCTCAATCTGGCCTAAAAATCTGGGTTTTCAATTCATTCTGGTTCACATGGTTGCAGCTGCAGTCAGCTGAAATACAAATCAGCTTTTTCAGCCACTCCAACATATTTTCAAAAACAATGTTATGCTAGAAACACCATAGGCATAAACTGTTGGTCAAGACATCCTCATCAATACAAGCCAACAGACCCCCCAGCTCTGAATGTCTCTCCATATTAACAGTTAATTCTATCCAAACTCTAAACTAATATCTCTATTAATTTGGCACAGAGGATTCATAACAACTATGTGATACAAATGGTGTAGACATCCACAATTAATATCAGTAAGGCCTGATGTCTCGGAGGGACAAATGTGACCAAAGTGCAGAGTATGAAAACCTGGCCTTTCCAGTGTGAGCGGCTCTGTGCTTACAGGCATCTAAGTAGACTAGCTAGGTAGGTGATAATGGCAGCTAAAGGAAAACTGATGCTGGCTGATTCAAGAGGTGACAGACTGAGTACTTTGTTTCAGCTTTTAAAGAACAGTCTGTGCTTC
>OMKZ01015040.1:4813-26594 GCA_900302535.1 Neoniphon sammara | reverse complement strand
CATCAAAGATGTCTCCAACTGCCGTTTTACCAAAATAAAATAACCAGTTAAACTGATGTTATACTGGCATGCTGTTTATTTGAGTATATGAACCAAAATAGGACTATACAGTAAAGTAAATAAAAAGACATTATGACAGTTCCATATTAAGATAACAGATGAGGAAAATGCCAGAATCTATATGGTGTATGAAACTTTAATTTTGGTAAATCGGAAGTGGGAGAACATCCTAACCGCCAGCAACTTTAGCTGATTAAGGATACAGAGCAGGCCACCCGCAATCCCTCAAAAGTGGATAAACTTTAAATTCTGGTGAGTATTTTGACTTGAAAACACTCAGCCAGGGGATAACAATACAGCACACACATGTGATGAATTTTGGTTTTATAGAGCTAGTTAAGTTGAAATCTAAGTTTCTAGTCAAAATGAATGTACTTTTCCATACAACCTGGCTACAACCAAAAGCCAAAGCAAAGCAGAAAGTTTTGGGGTGCATGTCAGCTAAATGACATGCAGCCAATATACCTTTAGATATCAAAAAATAATTATTTCACTGTATTTTAGCAAAATAGTGCATTTTTCTCGGCGCTATCTGCTCGCGGCACGCCTCAAAAATAGGCTCCACACCGAACTTCTAGATGAGGCGGCACTGCTGTGTGGCGTGAGACGCGCTTCCCACGCTTGCTGTGTGGCTGCTCTAATCTGTTAACATGGGCGCCGAAATGAAAACCGTCAGGTAACGCAGCCATGACACATCCTGTGTGGACAAGGCCTAATACTTAGTAGTATGATCTGCATCTGTTCATTTTTTGTTCTCCTTGTAGATCTTCCAAGGAATTGTCCACCACTGTTTAGAGCCCAAGTCTCTGAAAAATGTCTTTGCCTTTTCCTTTTGTGAAAGCACTGCTTTTCCAGGTATGTGACAGAATAACTAAATAAGAAGGGCTGGAGAGTTTGAACATTTTTGAAACCTATGCCCATACCGTGAAATACAAAAATATTTTCCTAGAAAATGATTATTTATATAGAAGTGGATTTATATAATATGTTGCTACACTGATGCTTCAGTCACTCCTGAGTCAGTGTAGTAACTGAACCATCATCGTAGCCAATGAGTGAGTAGGAGCCGGTGGCAGTTCTTCCAGTTCTATGAATGTGCAGGCTACAGGTGCTTGTGCATGAAGAGATCCAAGCTTGTGTTATACCACAGGAGCCATAGGTTTGACTATCCTTGAGTTGAGGTACAGTAGAGATGTACAGTAGCTATGATTAAAACTATTCAACTATTTTCGAGGATAGTATAGGATTAAGCTGTTTTATAAGAAAAAAGACAGCTTTTGTTACTGATCCTTTGATGTAAAGGTAAAGAATTACAGTGTCCTGTTAAGTTTAGTGAAGAGCCATCTTTAAGCAATTTTTTTATCATCCAGCAGTGTAGAGAAAGTCTTTGGGACATCTGTTTCCTCTTCCCTTAGCTTACTGCGACTAAGGCACGCTGAATCTGCATGGTCTATTATGACCAGCACTTCTTAAAACAATAATGTGTAAAATTCTTTTGGTGACACGTCACTGTCACCACTAGTGTCACCAGTACTTCACCATCACTGGACCGCGGCTCCTTTTTTAGCTGGAGATAGAATGGCTCCACATTAGTGTCATCAAAAGCTGCATTGTTTATAGTGTAAGGTCATCTACATTAGATAATGCTAATTTGACCAAGAAGAAGGGCTTTTTGATTATGTAACATTAAATAGATTTACTAACATTTCTCCCATGCTGCACAAGTAGGACGCAAGTTTGGTGGTGGGTCCCAGTCTGGGATTGAAGACATCAAGTGTTGAAATGCGAACATTGGAACATTACTGTTTTGGGAAGGCTAACAATAGCTATCAATTGTAGGCACGCAGCTAATAAAGATAATAGCTAATAACTGGCTAGAAGTTGCAGATTCGTCCTAAGAGCGTAGTGTTTTTTTAGGGATGCAGATGCAACAGAGGACTATGATGTTTGACTCGGCTGAGGACTGGGCCCAGGACCTGAAGAGAACCAAAGGGAGCTGCCATTTAGTCACTGAGAATGCAGATTTTGAGCTCTCCCCCAAGTGAGTACATTTATATCACAGTTAAAAATGACAAAGCAGGAAAGTAATGTAAAAGCCACTTTCTTGGCACGTAATGAAAATGACAAAGGCATCCACCAGTCCTTAATTGGGCAGTGTATAAATGTGGACGCTTTTCATGCTTTAAAAGTGTGATCCAGAGCGCTAAAATCAAACATGCTCCAAGTTATGTGCTCACTTGAATTTTCAGATTTAAGTATACAATGGATTGGTCTCAGTAATGTTGATAAACATGATAAACTGAACTTAGTTTTTTTACCCAACAGCTTGCCCCAGTTTTTCATTGTTCCAGGGAACGTTTCTGAAGCGGACATGACTTTGTTCCAGGGAAAGGGATTACCAGTAGGTGTCATTTAGTAAGGTCCTGATTCAGACCTCCACTAAAACATCCATAATTTGTTGTCTTGCACTCTGCTGATTCCAGACAGCTTGACAGTGACTCTTGAAGATTCACAGTCAAGGGCAGATTTCATTGTCACATGTCAAACATCAAATGTACACATCACAACTGGGACAATGAGCACACAAGAATAAAATTGTTGGAATATGAAAAGATAACATTCCTTGATCATGTAGAATGTTATGTAAACAGGGCTGTAACAAGTATTTTACATTTGACATTGCTTTAGTTGGGTCACCACGATAAGCAGTGCAAATTATTAGTGGCTTGTCATTGAGCTCTGATCAGGGGTACATTACCTATGCTTGTCATGAATAGTGAGACATTGCTTCTGTGTGCCCAGAACCACTGGATGATAAGACTATGTATAGAGTAAATTACTTGAAATGGCATGGAAAACACTTGTCATTTGTGTAATGAAAAACAGAACTTTTGAAACATTAACTGTCAAAGTATTACACCAGTGTAATTGTAGGTTTTTTTTGTTGTTGTTTTTTTCAAAAAAAAGTCTAATTTAACTGATGTGTTTACTACAGTCAGAAACTGCTACTGTCTGTTACTGCCATAGCTGCTGGAACTCACAGGCTCCCATTATTTTCAAAAATACAGTGAAAACAGCTTACAGAGGTATACGGCTAGTGTGACTAGTGCAGTCCATCATTTTAAAGGAACAATTCCCTCAAATACAAAAAAAGACATTTTCCACCTATCACTAGTATATAGTTTCTGTGTGATTTGGCAAAGTTTCCTGTCTAAATTTGCACATCTTGAGAGCAGATAACAGTATGCAGATGGTTACATTCTTCATATTTAGGATTCTGTTTGGCATCCTGTTTCGTTGGGTCATTTTTGTCCTGTTCTCTATGTGGCTTCTCATAAACCCACAAGCAAGCCATACCTAAAATCCTGACTGTGTTCATTTAATAGTGCAAGTCTGAATTGGAACAGCTCAAATGTGACAATATGTGGAAGACTTACATAACTTTTGCAAAGACTGAATCAAGCCCTAAACCTCTTAATTTCTAACATGCCAAGTTATTAGATGTGAAAGGAATGCTGCAACATTTTGGGCAAAATACTCTTTTTCCAACTTAATCAGACTGAGACAAGATGTACAATATCGTTTTCACCTCTGTACATCCATTGGTTTGGTTCCTATGGATAGCATTTCATGTTAGCTTAGCATAAAGAAGTCTTTAGGCTAATTTTTAGAAAAAAATCAAAGATGTGTATTTCAGATACACACGATACATTGTGAGTCGCTGTAAGGTTTATTTTTTCACTTTGATAGAGCTAGGCTAATGACTCATGTAGACTTCAAGTCTTTATGCTTAGCTAACATGAAATGCTAACCATAGGAATCAAACCAGTTGACGTACAGAGGTGAAAATGGTATCAAATATCTTGTCTCAGTCTGGGTAAGTCGGAAAAAGTTTATTTTGCCCAAAACATTGGAGGATTCCTTCAACAGAGTTACACAAATTCATGGTGATTATTGTTGTTATTTTTCATTTGATATTGCAATTTATTAGTGTCAGAAAGGGACATTCCTGAGAATATGTTAAATTCACTCATATTGTAGTACGGTGTAGCTGAAAATTGATGAAAACTGTTGTCTGTTCAGATTTGGTGTTGGTCCCATCACAGCGGATGTGCACTCTTCAAAACTGCCTCTCTGCCATTGCAACAGGAGGATAATGTCCTACAGTCTTATATGGAAAAGTAAGAATCAGCTCGATAATGCATTCCAGTCATCTTGCCAGTTGCCAAACTAGAAGCTCTGCTGTCCTGTACTATTCCTGAACAGCTACATCACTAAGTGGCATTCTGTTTTAAATAATCTATCGGTTATAGAACAGCATATGGCTGTAAGAATTATGGCTAGAAGGATAGATTTATTTAATGTTTTGTTTCTTGTGGTTTAGAAACATGGCCTTTTGATATGAGGTTGAATCAGCTTCCCATTGTCACTTTTGCAGAATGCTAACGGCTGTGGCTCATAACTACCTCTTCTCAGTGAAGATAGAGGACCTCTCTGACACTCTGCCTACCATCCAGGACATACAGCTGTCTTACAGCAAGTTTAAACAGTTCTTCTTCATTGGTCAGTTGACTTTCAAACTGCCTCACTTCAGGCTTTGCTAAAGCACACAAATCAGTATCTGGACAATGTAAAAAACAGGAAACACTGGAGGAGAAATAGGAAAAGAGAAATCACTAAGAGAAATGAATGTGTTCACTCACTTGTATTTTTTTTGAATAAGGAAGTTGATTGTGATACCACACTGACATACAGTACAAATGTTGAACTTGCTAGTTTTGTGGGGTGTTTCTTAATGTTCTGCTTTCTCACAGACAACACAACAGACTTCTGGGTGTCGGATGTAAAATGGTTCTCCTCACTTGACAACTGTGGATGGTTGGACATAATCAGGTCTGCTTGATTTGACCTTTCTCCCTTAATACAGGCCTAATTCAGCCTTCTTCTGTAGTATACATCTGTTAACACTTGTACTGATGTACTTCAGGCAGTGTCTTCAGAAAGCAATCGAGGTAGTGGAGTGCCTTGAAAAGGAAAACACCAATGTTCTAATAATGGGTAGGTGATTTAACATTTAATCTCACTGTAGTGCCATAGGTGGGATGTTTTTTAATGTATGAAGACGTGAAACATAAGGAGAACACTACGTACCTGTGGTCATATGTGAAATTCACAAAGTATTAATCACTGGTTCTCTTTTGCCAGGCTGCCAGCCAATAATACTGTTTGTCCCTAACTGAGTGACTGATCCTCCCTTGTTGAAATGCAAATGTGTGAAAATTCAGGTGATGAGACTTAAGGGGCTGATATACTTCAGAACAGGTGTGCATGCGGATAGCTGCGGACGAGCTCGCGGACAGCAGACACGCATGCGGCTCTGTAGAAGAATTTTCTGTAGCAGAATTTGAATGTTGTGAGGGGACGCGCTTCACCAGAAGAGTGTCCCACTACCACAATGAAACACAAAGCCCTTAATATGTCCTTAATTTTCCTTTCATCCAACCATAGAAACCAAAACAAAAAAGCAGTGGGCACAATGACCCAACATAAACACAACAAATAAACAAAATAAACAACAAACAAAACAAGAAGCCCAAGGTAGTGCTGGTGTGACTGAAGTAGAAACTTCAGCATAAAGGTTTGTCCAATGTCCACTGTACCACTGTTGCATGAGGAACCATAATCCTTAAACATTGAAATCATGTCCATATTATGTCTATGTGCTCGCATGTGGAGCACCATCACCACATCACCCTACCTCCGTCGAAAAATCATAAATGTTGCAGGTCCTCCAAAAAGGATAAAATGTGTATATACAGAATGCCTTAATTTTTAAGGGTAGAGTTAAATTAAGGGATCCCGTTTCTAGTGAATGTTTAATGAAGTTTGAGTGGCTTTCAGTCTGCCTCGCAGATACTTTCACTTTTACCTGCACACCTCCACGTCTCTTCCCTCTGGGCCATTTCTCTCCACAAATGTGCACACATTGGATTGTCTCTATTCTTCAGAGATGAACTGTGAGTACAGGCCGACCTCAGGGAACATGCGCAGTGGCGAACGTACACAAGCGTACAGTCCAGGTGGTCACAAAAATCTGGCTGCATAGCGGACGTCCGCTACCTGTCCGCGTGGACATCTGCTAACGTCACTTGGCGATGAAATTTACATCACAAGGACCCTAGTGGACCCTCGCGGACACACAGATGTGCAAAGTATAACAGCCCCTTTAGCTAGCCAAATACAGTTCAAGGGCTGTCACAGCAGAACATTTGTAATGTTTTCTTTTTTACTTCAATGATACTTAATTTCCACTTGAATCAAGGTACCTATTACTGTTCATTTGTCAACCGAACTGTCTGGGAGTTTTTTAAAGTGAGAAAAACATTCAATTCAGTATCACAGTGGTGACCGTTTTCTTCATTGCCGAAATCTGAATTAGTCACAGTCACAGGAGAAAATAAAAAACATGCAGTTTTTAAAAAAATGAACAATTGCACAGGAGTAAAGTCAGTTAACGCTGACAGCCATAATGTATGTATGTGTGTGTGTGTGTGTGTGTTACGGTACAAGGCACAAACAAGCTTGTATTTAATTTCCTCCCTGAATTGTTAACAACAATTCAAAATGTCATCCTCAGTGTCTCGAGAATGAGTCCATCTGGTAAGGTGTGGCTGGGAAATATGACTCAATATTATTGAACTGTCAGAACACGTTGAACAGGTTAGCTGCATGTACAAACTGGCTATATTGATGTATGGCTCATAAATAGCCGCTAGAGGGACCCAGAGAGAGAGCGGTTAGTAACTGTGTGGTGTTGTGTGTGTGTGTACACACAACATAACTCAAAACAGTTTCGATCTGATTTGTGCCAGACTTGGTGGAGGTATTAAGGGTCAGTAAAAGAAGAATGGCTTCAGTTTTGAGAAGAATTGGTCCCTATGCAAGTACACAGGGAATATTTATAATGGGCATATCAGTGAATTGGTAAGAGATATGCATATGGTTACTATTAAAAACTAATATGAAGTCATCTATGACCTTTCTATTGGTCACGTGACCTTTGAGTGCGGTGACCTTGAAAGGTTGAAGTGATGGAAAAAAATTGCACACATTATTGGTCCCATGGCATTTCACTGTCCAACTGATAAAAAAAAAAAAAAGAGCAAAAAGAAACGTTTTGTTGCCTTTTTTTTTGTTGTTGCAATGCAGGGATGTCTTGCACACTAAAATAAAATTTTGAATTACAGAAAAATAGGTTAATAATACACTCAGGTAACTGGACAACTGTCCGTAACAGTCAGTATTTCATAACTGCAAGTTTTTCCCTATTTCATCTTGAATCCGTCTTATCCGAAAAAATTACAAGAAACAGTACTTTGTTTCTTGTCCGATAATTGGTTTAATTTGTTCTCCCTTTAATTAATATTAATTTACTTTTGTGTTAGTAGTCAAAAAGGATTGGTAGTGCTTGATGCATTTTTGTTTACACTGTGTGAATTTCACATATTTCAGTAGTGTAATTCCTTATTGACTTTGCGCATTAATTTTGTTTATTGTGGACAGCAGTGACAACAAGCTCATGGTGATGTGATCTGTCTGTCCCAGAGGAGGGCGGCTCAGACCTTTGCTGTGTCATCTCCAGCCTGGTCCAGCTGATGCTGGATTCATTCTACAGGACTCTTCCGGGCTTCCAGAGTCTGGTCCAGAAGGAGTGGGTGGCAGGCGGCCACAGCTTCCTGGACCGCTGCAACCAGCTGCATCTTAAGGACAAAGAGGTAGCCAGGCAGGCCCAGTATCTGACACTGCTATTTTAGCCTGGTACTGCACCAGTACCAGATATGATTATAGAATTACTGTGCCAGTCACAAAATCAGATATTAGAAATTACAGTGACTTGATTTTCTGCCTTTTTCTCATATATGGGCATCTGGGAGCCCTTTACAAATTAGGTAAAAAAACATTTACAGTTAATGTTAAAGGATGTTGCCTTTCTCCCAGTCATTATAAATAAGAATTTCTTCTTTCTACTTCTTCTTTGAGTTATCAGACTTAATCTGTTTACCCATTTAATTTACATCACAGTTAAAAAGTATTTTATGTTTTTTTCTCATGGTCTCATAGTATAGTGTTTATGACTGAATTTAAACATTTAATCTGAGCATTACTCCTTTTCTGCATAAATTAATCAAGTATCATAAGTATTGTGCCGTAAGTATCAAAATGCTGAAAAAGGTTGTAGACGTCTTCATGTGAGCATTTCTCATACATGATACATTTGGAGTTGACAGATGACAGACAGCTGCATGTACTTCAAATAACAGGTGCTCTTGGTCAGCAGGACCTTCATAAAATAACTTCTTACCTAAATAACTTATTGTATCATAGAGCTGTTATAAAGCTCTAAAGCCCACTCTTTACTTGGCCAACCACAAGCCATGAGGTATTGCCCTTTCTCATACTAATACATGATATGAACAACTTGCGGTGTAATTTTCTTGACCATTTTTTGAGTTGCCCAGCCGATTGAGTAATCCCACCTACTGAAAAACGTAATTGTAACTACTATCTTCCACCACCTAGAATGTGTCTCCAGTGTTCCTGCTCTTCCTGGAGTGTGTGTGGCAGCTCCTCCAGCAGTATGGGCCAGCCTTCCAGTTCTCAGAGACCTACCTGACTGTTCTGTCAGACAGCATTCACGTCCCCGTCTTCAGCACCTTCCTCTTCAACTCCCACTACCACAGGGCCAGCATACTCAGGGTGAGAGCCTTCACATTCACACACATAGGGTATGATATGATATCTATTGACACCTGTACTTTGAAGCCTAAAAAGTATGAAAGGTAAGTATTGAAAGGAGTTGAATAGCTTTAGACTTGTGTAGTTTTGTAATAGTATCTCAAGTTTGCATATAGTTTATGGGTATTTATATTGGAGAATTCATTTAAGCATTGTATTGCATAATGAAAATGCTTAATGAATAAAAATGTTTTTAAAAAAGGTATTGTTTTATAATGTAAATGTGAAACTTTACAGTATTATAAACAGTGCCAGTCTAAAAATGTTCCATTCATAAACAGTTTTACATTCACAATCCATTGAATTTTCAGTTCTGTTTAATATTCAAAAGGTTCACATGAAAATAATACATGTTTCTCTCTGGTCCACATCCACAGATATAGTCAGGGTAGCAGTAGGTCCTTCAAAATGTCTGAAAACATCTAAAAATATTATTGAAAGTAGTAACAAAAAAACATAGGATACATTATCAAACTCTCTTGCTCTAGCAAAGGTTTAATACATTTTGTGCTGATATAAATTTTTGCAAAAGAGGTGAAGTCCTTTTTCTCATTTTTGATTTTCCTGTTTTTAATGTCCAGCATTCAGCTACACCTTAGCCTCTGGCGAGGAAGCGCACCTGTATCCATTTCTTATACATTGTCACGCTGTCTGTGACCCTGTGTGCGCATGCCTGTCCTCAAACATTACTGAAGAAATACAAATTCAAAGCTCACTGACTCTTAATTCCCAAGCCAAGTGTTTGTAATGCAGCCCTTTTTCTGGATCTACGAGGGATGTGATTTAATGCCATACACTGTTTGCTGTTTACTCCAATCTATAATTTCCCATTTTTATTTTTCATTTATTTAAAAATGTATTTATTTATTTATTTTAGCTTTACTAATTCAGAGAGTATGGAGGGAAACTTTAAGTATTTACTAACCTAGCTCCGTGTGCTTATGTCAGCAGGCTGATTCATCACACTCACAAAGAGGCACAGTGAACTGCCCCACTGTGTGGGACTGGTCTGTACAGTTTGACTGCAAGGCCCAGGATCTCTTTGTTAACCCTCTGTATGCCGAGAAGCCCAAGCTGGATAAGTCTGCGAGGAAGTCACACCGTCCTAAGGTCAAAACACAGCTGCAGCTTTTTTTTTTTTTTTTTTATCAAGGGTCACATATTTTCTGTTCAGTGAAGCCAAATTTTATCATTTACACAGCCCTATGTCAGTCAAAACAGCAGTGATGTTCGTATGTCTGCATCATACATAGCTCCATGTCACCTTCTTCAAAACATCTGAATCAGAGCTGTCTCTTTTGTGTTCCAAAAAGGGCAAAAAAGTGATTATAAAATGACTCCAAACAGGTTGCTTTTAAAAGCATTCATGCTTGCATGCAGCCAAGTGCCACATATCCAATCTCTGCTTGACATGAACACACAACCTTTCCCCATTTGTGTTTAGATGCAGGTCTTTGTCACACTAACAGAAGGAGCATTGTTCCAAGTGACTTATAACACTAACCATATACACAAACGTATGTACATATACTACAAACTTGACGTTGATAACATCACCTTCATCCAATATAACGATGAAGTATCAGACGGGGGCTTGGAAAGGCTTGTCGCTTTGGAATCCTTTGGTGTGGCGCTCTGCAGTGGTTTACCACTAGAACCGCCGCCAGCGGTAATTTTAGCTGACATCTTGAAAATAATTACACTTAGTCACCAAGAACTATATAGCATCCATTCCCTTTCTTTACCAATGAGCATTGTAAGAATTGCAAAAATATGTTCGGAACAGAACGGAGTTTTTGTTGCCGTTGTGTGTTGCATTTATCTCCTTCAAGACAGCAGATGGCGCAGTGATCAGCTGTATCCTCAGAGAAAAGTCACTTATTTCATAGATTTGTTGGCCTACTATTACTATTCCTGTTTATTTTTGGTGACTTTAGTGTTAATGTTAGCATTTACAATATTGATGATAGTAATAAATATGATTGGACTCAGAGAGATAATGTTTGATAATGAGGGCAGTAATAATAGCAGTAATACTTTACACAGTGTGAGCAAAGAAATATGTCTACTGAGTAAAAAGTCAAACATATAGCCCAAAGTTAATGTTCCAAAACACAAATCTACATTGTCTTGTAGTAAAATATTGGAGCCTCGTTGTGGTGATGACTAAACATCTTGAGGCAGGGGGTCCAGCAAACACAGCCCTGGCTGTTCTACTTCATAAATATTAAGCTTTCATCAGGATATATAAGGCTGACATGAACCTGCGCCAACTTGAACATACAAATTTCACCAGTGTTTTGACTTACCGGAGGGTCAGTAAATCAACAAATTTTGTTTAAAATCTGGCAAACAGAACAGGACACTCTTACTGAACCTTGCATTTAATAGTTTACACCACTAAACATCAGTTAAACTTTACTAAAATTATATTAAGTACAGTCTCAAACTCTATCACATATAGCACCAGAGGCAGCTGTCCTTGCCCAGCACAGCCTTCAAGACCCCTCCAAAGAAAGGCTTCTTTAAAGAGGAGACAGATAACCTCAAGAAGATGCTGCGGGTCAAACGCATTAGCCGCTGGATGCTTTCACCAGATTCCCCACAACCCTCCACCACCACAAGGGAGTTCTACGAAGCCTGGCAGCGCAAACCCTTAGACTACCATGGCCTCCTGCTGCCCTGCCTGGATGGTCCTGCAGTTCGTGTCTGGATGCAGAGATATCTCCGCTGGATCCAGGAGGTGCAAATCTTTGGCGGCGGCCTGGTCACTGTCCTCAGCAAAGTGTCTGACCTGCGAGACGAAGTTCAGGAGCTGCAGAGGCAACTTGACCACCACAGCTGCAGCTTGACGTCCAATCACCAAAGAACCAGGGCCAAAAGTCCCACAACAGAGACTGATAACAGATTATCTGTGCGCCTGTCATCATCATTTCCTTTCACCACACTGAGAAATAATTGGTCCTACAAGCCGGCCATCCCCACAGGCCTCATTCAGAGCCTTATGAATTCAGGGAATTTAGCAGACACGGAGGATGATGACCAAGAATCTTTGGTCTGACAGTACAACATATCACAAATGAAACCACTGGGTTGTCTTAAAGATGTCATTGCTAATGGAGGTTAAGAATAATCTTCCAAGATACTGCCTTAAAGAACAGTGTGATACCAGTGGTGACAGCTGCGGTGTACTGGTGAAACCTGGGCTTGGAACATTTCCCAGTAAGAGGCTATACAAGGAAGTAACTGTGACGAATGCTTTACCTAAAACACTGCATATTGATGCGATATAGCAATATCCAAAGATGGTGGTATATTGTTGACTGCACATCTTGGAGCATGACTATTGAGTAGCACCTTACCAAACATTTAATGCCTACATTAGATTGCAGGGTGTGGAATATTTGCCCAAAGTCTCTTTGTAATATAGAAGTAGCATTGTTTTAAATCGGAAGGTTCTTCAGCATGTACCTGAGGTTGCTTATTTAGAAAGAAGCCATGAATCCTATAATGCTGCTTTCAATCATGCCAGAGTTGATGGACCAAATGCAACAAAAAGCAAAAAATATATATATGCATTAGAGCCATTAGGGCAATGGTTAGCCACTTTTCAACATTTTTTAACCCATTTCCACACTTCATTGTGGTGTGTGAGATCACGGTTGTAGATATAGGTTCTAAATACAATCCTAAAACATAGGATAACCAAAACCTCACTTAACTATAGCGACCTTTTGTATGTCATTATTTAATTTTGTCCAACCTTTAAATTAGTGAGATTAGGCACATTTTGATAGTTCCTTTTTTCCTCAGGCCCTCCCCCCGAAAAAATCATAGCAGTTTGTTTATAATGTGCCTTGTTTCTTCTTTGTTAGTTCATGAGAAGATAGCCTCGGATACCCTTAATTTGAACACACTGTCTCTTCCGGCCACAATAATGACCAGGTCTAATTTGAAAGGGAAGATAGAAGCCTTTACAAAAAAAGATGAGCTTCTTTTGAGAAATTGCCTGCTGCCTGCTAGAATTTTATGAGCAAGTTCATGAGGAAAAGAACTGTTTCTTCACATGTGAGTCACTCAAGACCTTTTCATCATCAACAGCACATCTTCTCCTCATGTTTATGTACTTTCTACTGCTTGGTCAGGAAATTTCTGACCATTCCAAGGATTTTTTGTTAGGCACTGAGATTACAGGCAGCTCATACATGTGAGTACTTATGGACATGCTAACTAGAATATATGCAAAAATATTACTATTTTACTATTTTAGTATGATAAAAGATTCAATTTTATACTTAAAATTTTATTTACAGTTGTCAGGTAAATAATTCATGGAAACTAGCTTATGGAAGAATGATGTTATGGGTTATTTTTTTATTTTTTATTTTTTTGGAAGTTATAGGATTAATTATTGAGTATTGGAAAATAACTCACTGACATAATCAGCATTAGTGATAACTGTATTAAGCCATTTGAGTTTACTCGTGATGTGTCTTGGACATCTTTTATATGCAAAATACATCTCCATAAAGACACATTCAATACAGGGAGTTGGTATTGGATCACCTGTCTCATAAGGCGAACTTTAGCTTGCACTGTACTCACACTGTGGCTATGGAAATTTCAAACTGATTCCATTTACTACTGATAGAACTTAATGTGGGAGCATAAACTGAATTCATGTTTAGAATAGAATGTCTTTCTCACTCATTGAAACCAATCTCTTGTGTTCATAGACAATTTGGGCACAGTTACTGTAAGCTATTAAAGTAAGATGAAGCTTGATATGGACTTTTATTCTCTTACGGACCAACAGCACTTCTGCCTATGTGTATGCCTTAAAGGATAATACCGGTGTTTCTTTTTCTTTTCTTTTCTTTTCTTTTATTTGTGTGTGTGTGTGTGTGTGTGTGTGTGTGTGTGTGTGTGTGTTTTGTTTTGTCTTTCACATTTTCTGAACAGTTTGTACCAATGCTCTAAGTTGCCCCTTTTCCTTATCCATGGTGGTATCCATGGTGGTCAGTTGGAGCTTTTGGGGTTTGTTTTCCCATCTACAGAACAAGCCATTTACTGCTATTTCATGCTTGTACAAGCAAAGAAAAATTTCACAGATCGCCCAAACTAGATAATCCATGACAAAAGACACAAAGCCTTAATTTAGTTTCATCAGTTTGTAAATGACATTACACTCTTAGTTACTGTCAGTCAACTGACATGCAAAGGAAGAAATGGAATTCTCCACCAGGAAATAATCCCTTAAAACATGTTGCCAAACATTTACTGTGGCATCTAATTCTTAACTTTAAACTCTATTTGAGACCATAAAGTAAATGTAAGCTAGATGTACATAAATGCTAAAGAGGTAAATGGAATGTAACTATAAATGATACCGGTATACTCCTTTTAAGGTGAAAATAGGGAGGAAAAGTAATACTGTTATTTACTACTGGTATTAAAGATAAAATCATTTGTGTATTTTTGTAAAACTGTAAATATTTTCTTTGCACAACTAACAGAGCGCTGAAACTGTAATACACTTAAATTGCATGTTACACCACTGGTGCCAACGTCTAAATAATCAGACTTGTCCTAATGTTGAATCAAGTCACACTTTGAGGATTTCTGATTTGTAATAAAAGATCAGTCTACATGCCTGTCTGTACTTCAACTTGTCACTAACTGTTATTCCTAAGATGACTGGGAAGACTCACATGATGTATGAAAAGATGAACTAAGACTGACAAAAGTCTGACTGGACTAAAATGTAAGTGAAATCAATTAAAATTAGGGTGGTATTGCAAAAGTACAGTGGGGGATGTTTTTATTCAGATAACCTGTTATTTCAAAAGGCTGAAGTGCTTCAGCTATGTGTAAGCAGCATTTTTATTTTTTTATTTTTTGGCTTGTAGAGGCACTCTATTCAGAGGGCTGAAACGTACTTGAGTAAAAGTAAAATTACTGTATTTAAGGGAATACTCCAACTTTTTGGGCAAATACCCTTTTCACAACTTACCCAGACTGAGACGAGATGTTCGATACCATTTTCACCTCTGTACGTCCACTGGTTCAGTTCTTATGGGTAGCATTTTGTGTTAGCATAAAGACTTGAAGTCTATAGGAGTCATTAGCCTAGCTCTGTCAAAGTGAAAAAATAAACCTTATAGCAAATCCGAAGCTGTCTTATTCACACAATGTATCTTGTGTAAGAAATACACGTTTTGGAACTGTTTTTTTAAAAACAAGGGTCGTTTGCAGGGTCGATGAAGTTAGATGGTAGGTACTATAACCGCTGAACACAGCGATTATACAGTAGTTCCTACCATCTAACTTCTTCTAAAATGACCCTCATTTAAAAATAACTCCAAGACATGTATTTCATTACTGTGTAACACACGATAGTCTCCGCTCTAATTCATCCCAAAGGTGTTCTATCGGTTTGAGGTCAGGACTCTGTGCAGGCCAGTCAAGTTCATCCACACCAAACTCTCTCATCCATGTCTTTATGGACCTTGCTTTGTGCACTGGTACACAGTCATGTTGGAAGAGGAAGGGGCCATCTGAGTGAGTACTTTTGGCAATATAGTGTATCTGACGATCATTGTGGAAAGGCGAAGCTGTTGTGATAGCCCTGCAAAGAGTCCCTCTTACTAGCTCTTAATTTTAGTAGTATCCCTCTTAAAAAGTGTTGTCACTTTCAACTGAAAGCAATTTTTCTGTTCATATCAGCCTTTAGAGATGACGCTCTTGCAGTAAAGGTTATTAAAAAGACTGTAGGAGTGGTGACACATTTTTTTTACAGGTGAGGCATGGTGGATGTGATAGCCTGAATCTAACCTGATATGAAGTTACCATGTCGATGGTGACTGGCTATATAAAGTGAGCCATGTTCAGGAGACCGAAAATCCAGGTTTAGGCCCAAAGAGTTAGCTTGCTGACCTCAGGATTCCTATACACTCAAGTCTACTCATTCATACTCACACTCACAAGTATGAAATATGATATTGATAATTTCCTGTTTTGGAACTCTATGGAAAAACATTTTCTTTTCCAGACTATTGTTTCTATGTACACTTTTCTAAAATGTGTAATTTATAAAATTGCCACAAATAAACAATGCATTTTTGGTTTTACAGATGGCATGTTTTCCATTGAGTGGAATTATCCTAAGATTTTGAAATGTAATAACAATGTAACATGAAGTTTTAGGGCCAAATAATTCACAGGCCTGATAAACATTTGGTTATCAGCAGTACGATAAAGCCCCCAAAAACATTGATAGTTTGGCATTAAGGATGCAGGGTTTTCACACTGACATTACAATTCCAATCCAAAACGTTTTCATAACTTCATACCAATTTTTATGACTGTACTATTGTGGTGTAATGTATAAAGCAGCCTTTATAAATGCTTTAACATTTAAAATTTGTTTTACTAGAGCTCAAGGGTGTAGGGGAAACAGAGATGTGTTCCCTGCAGTATTTAAGAGGACTAAAGTTTCCCTTGCAAATAATATAGAGTGAAGTAGCTTTGGATAATGAGTTGGCTATGACTAACAAAACTAGCAAAACTACAAAAATATGAGTGTTACTAGAAGAATGCAGAGAACTGTGTACAACCTATGGAATGAAGCTTAAGCTTCCTGCCATATTCTTTAAGGTCTACATTTCAGTGTTTGCTGTGGCACTTAAGATAATTGTAATTTTGTCATATATCTGTCACTGTTTGGGCCTAGGTATTTTCAAGTGAAGGTTATCATTTACATTAAGGCCTGTAATGCACTGCTAAAATGTTATTTTTTATCACAATAAAATCATTATTTGTAAACAGCTCTGGGGATAATGTGTTACAAAGAAATGCCTTAGATTATCTTTTTTTGTGGTTACTAGTAACCTAAAGAGTTAGTTTTGAGTTCAAATAATACTAATATAATAATAATAATAATAATAATAATAATAAAGTACTTAGTTACTTTTTCAAATAAGCAAGCTCATTTGAATATGAAATCTCAACATTATTTGATTCTATTTGATCACAATGTCACTCCTCAAATATCACTGGAACATCTCAAGAAACTAATTTGTGGTCTTTAATATCAATGTACAAATACTTGAAAAAATTATGAAAGCATGTGATTTAATAGGTCTGTTTGCTCTATGAGTAGGATGCTCATGAAGTAAGTGAAGATGGATGATGGATGAACAGTTCGATGTGTGGACAGAAGGAAAGGAGAAGGAATATGATTAAGTAATAAATGAAAAGGAGTCTCAACTAATCAAATGTGGCATTTAATTTTCTGCGAATGGCACTGGACTTTAAAGGTGTTATCGGAAATAACTACTGTTATCACACAATTTGGTATTAATGAGACAAACCATTTTTAATACTGATGAAATAGTTTTATTCAGCAATGATGTTGGGCAATGAGACTGTAAATGTTTCTGAACTACAGCACTACCTGGTGGCGCCACTGAGTAAAATGTAACTGATATACTAGAGTTTGAAAGTTTGCCAAATTTTTATTTTTAGAGTAACAATCTGACCAAAACAAAACAAAACAAAAAAATCTGGTGATTAAATACATTTTGGGAATTATTTCTGTGATGTTTGATTAATCATTTGCTAAAGTATTTCATATTGTGTAGGCCAGTACAAATTACAGTAAGATAGTGGCCTTGATTTTTGACTTTTTTTTTTTTTTAGTTTCAATCTAGAATCTTAAGATTCTATGTATCAGTGTGGTACCATTCAAGCTTAAAATTTCATATGAGAACTGTGGGAGTTAATTGACTGACTACAAGTTGCGCTGAGTCACTTAGTGGGCAGATGTGTTAATAGAATTTCAGCTATATGACATACAACTGATAATCTTTCTTTCATTTTTTTTTTAAGTTATGATTGTAATATGGAGATTTCACTATTTATAATGAACCACCCCCACTTCAATCAAGCGTGACCAAGTTTTAAGTAGATTTAGACAACTGTGGGTGTGGTATATCACAAGAAGGGTCATAACCTCTGAAGGGATGCACACATCACAAAACCTTGACCAGGTATGTCATGGGCCAATCAGAAGACCTGATTAACTTTTAAATCAAAAAGTCACAAAACTTATCAAGGGATTAGCAGATTAACACCACAAAATTTTGACACAAGGTTTGTCCTGGACCAAGGAACAACATAAATCTTGGGCCACACCCACTTCAGTTTTTTGGAATTTCTCCACAGGGGGCCTTGTGTTGTGTCCTCTGACTCCATGTGTAGCTGCTGACAATTTTGCTGACACACGGCTGCACCCATGTTGTGCTCTTTATTACAGATTCTGGACCAGAGGTATTAGACCTACTGAGTTTCATTCAGTCATTCATTTATTCCTCTGTTCATCTCATACCATGAATGAAGAACTCTCTACCACCAATAGATTTTAGCACAGGTGTTAGAAATGGTTTTAAATGTGTGCAGTCATGTTTTCCAGACATCACAAACTGAAACTGAATCTTTACTTCAAAATATTCAAATGCTTGAACATTGTTAAGCTTCAAATAAAACTAAACCAATTAGTATATGATTAGGCACTTCCAAGCTCTTAGTTTATTTTTTATGGTAAAAGAAAATACACAGATCAAAGGTCCCTTTATTATAAGGATGACAGGTACAGAATCTAGCATAATCGTACTCCACAATTTGAGGCAACTGCCTGATACATAACCCTCCAAGTCACCTCTTCCCATAATCACTTGACTAATCACTCAGTCCTTGCTACATACAATATAGGAAGGAAACTCTATA
This sequence comes from Neoniphon sammara, assembly GCA_900302535.1. NCBI lineage: Eukaryota > Metazoa > Chordata > Actinopteri > Holocentriformes > Holocentridae > Neoniphon > Neoniphon sammara. The sequence continues at coordinate 7,952 of OMKZ01015040.1, read as the reverse complement.
ATAAACCGATGCCTTTCACAATACCCATGAATTTGAACAATAAATCACAAAAGCAAAAGAAAAGAATGTTTGTAGCAAAAGTCAAGTTAAAACAGAACAAGCATCTGCAAAAATAAATTTCATAAAAGTGATGCAACATGAAATTAAGAGCAAGATATGGTGATTGGTGAAAAGGCTTTGTTGACTGTTTTGGAGCACGATGTTTAAAAAAAAAAATAGTGAAAGAGATTTGGGTTGAATCATGGAGAGGGGACAGATTTGGAAAAGCCATCATCCACATTCTTTGTACCCCGGCTCTTAAGCAAATTATCTGAATGCAAACCAAGATTGCATTAAAGAATCAAAACTAACCAGACACAGATGGGGGATGAATAAACTAAGGATCTATATACAATTAAGAACTGGAATGTGACCCCATCCTTTGATTGTTCGGATCAGAACTTGGTGAACCCAGATATAATGCATTAACTTATTCTGGATTCCAAAGTTGAAACAACAGAAGAGGTTTACTTTGCGAGCAAGTGAATGTAGAGTGATACTTGCACATGAAGGAAATTACAACTGAATGATTGAGGTGTTTTATTGTTGCTGAACCAAGTCCAGGCAACATACAAACTCAAAAGCTGAGGAACAAAAACTGATCACACAAACTAATTTCTTTATCTTGAATTCAGTCCCATGGATTTCTCATTTGTGGTTTTTCTCATATTTGCTAAATAGTGAGAACCATTTGAATTTTGCAAATGTTAGTTGGCATGGCTGACTTACGCCAATGTGAGAAATTCAGGAGAGCAGCGGTGTAGATTATTTCTTACCAATCACAGTAACAGAGCTGCAATACTAATGTGGATATAAACCATTGCAGGCTAACAGTACCCAGCCTACAAACTGGAATCGGTGTTCCACACACACACTCTTAAACTGCGTCCTCAGAGGAAACTACTGCAAATCCCAGGAATCATAAATGGAAATGGCCACGAGGTTAAATAAATACAAGTAAAAATGAAAAATCATGGGGTTGGATCCAGGCCAAGATATCTTTGCTTTCAGTGGTTCCAAACAGACATTACTATATGTAGACCAGAATCCAAAACATAACCATGGAAACCTAGACTTTCACACATTTTGACTGTGTATTGATGAGATATTGACTGGCCATGTCAGGTCTTAACTTTGTCTCCAAGTAGCATCAGTCACAGAAAATGCCATGAGACCAGATTAAAAAAAATAAAACATCCTATACACAGTCTTAAGAGCAGCTTTCATTAAAAGGAAAGAAAAAAATATCTTCATGACATTTGGCAGAAGAAATGTGTTTCAGGAGAAATTGCTAATATTTCATTCCTATATGGTATATACGCCCTGCACATGGATTTACACATGTACATCAAGCTGTTGGTTGATATATTTTCAAGTGTGTTAGCTAGTTACTTTGAGTAGCCTATAGCACACATACTGTTGGGAAAAAAGATGTCACCAATAGAAAAGAAAGAGGACAGAAATCGACATCTTGGCTTCAGCCTCTCCCCTACCCATATCGTCACCAACCGCTTGATTCAAAGTTTCACCAGAGTTCAGTTTGTTTTTCTTTTATCCGAACGTTAACGCATATATGACATATCTGGAACAGAGAGGACCACAGGGAGAAACGAGAGAGTTATCTACAAGGAAAAGAAACAAACAAAAAAGAAAGAGAAAAGGGGGGTATGTGGAGCAGCCCATTCCAAAAGCCTAGGAAGGAGTAAACTCAGCAAGTCAGTCAAGTCACTACGTTGAGGCCAGTAGTCTCATTCCTACCCCAACTTGCATTGACATTTGAACCCCACCAGAACTAGTTGTGGTCCTCTTTCTGTGGCTTCATTTGGTGAAGGCGGCGACCACAGCCCACAGCAGCTCATTGGTGTTGGCCTTCATGCTCTCCCCCTCAGGCTCCAGTTCCAGCAGCTGTCGAACTCTCTTCATGGCCAGGTCGTACTGGTCGTCCAGCAGTGGGGCGAAGGCGTTTTCCAGGACATCTGAGGAATGGGCCAGGAAGATTAGCGCCAGCAGACGCTTGTCCATTCGGTGAGGGTCATTCACCCACTTGTCCAGCACAGCCTCCTGGACCTTCTTGATAAGGCGCTGCTTGATGTTGTTGTTGGTGAGCGGGTGCGTGGTCATGTCAAAGAGCAGGAAGTTCTGCTTCTCGGTGGTGAGGACGCCTTTCTCCACCAGGTTCTTGGCCAGCCGCTCACGGACGTTCCTCAGCTGGTAGTGAAGCTTCAGTGGGTTCCATGTCTCTCCTGAAGACAGGCCAGAAACAGAGTGAGACCGTTAGCACTACTGCTGGGATAACAGTGTTCCTCCCCTCAAACTGTATTTTTAAAGTGGAATATATGTCAGCGTTCATAAGAAAATGTTGATAGCAACATGATGTGGGCAGACAGATTTCTTAAAATATACAAATCTGTCCACATCATACTTCATTGTGTTTATTTTACATGTAATTCCTTTTCCCAATAAGTCTCAAATCATATCCTGATCAATCCAGACAAGCTCTGCAACATCATCATCATCATCATCATCATCATCAAGTGACCAGTGACCAAAAATTCATAATGGGTTACTATGAAAGCCTATATCTAGTACAGCAGATGTTGTACAATGTAATTTCTTCTTCCATCGATTCTGCAACACTGGTGTCAGTGACTTAATTACACAATAACAGATAGACAGGTCAACCAAGCAGACACACTGTAAAACAACAACAAAAAAACAACATTTGAAGCATCTGGTGCTCTGCATGTGCAAGTGTCTTTCCATTTCATGTCTCAGCCTGCCACCAGTACAAATAACCAAAGAGCCAGTTAACCCAGACTATTACAGTCTCCTATTGTTGGTGGCTGCACAACTCTGCAACTTCTTTTTGCATTTCCAATATAATGTTAATATCTGAGCTGCAAGTTTTGTTTTAGATTCATTGCGGGGGCAGTGATGCAGAAAGCTTGTGTTGAAACCTGTCATTTTTTGCTGACATACCGTGGAAGCCAAAAGTCAGAGTCCACTAAAAAGAACTGTTTGTCTACATTATTGATTAAAAAAAAAAAAAAAAAAAAATACTTTTTTTTTAAAAAAAAAATATTTTTTTTTTTAAAAAAAA
>OMKZ01015039.1:23860-36250 GCA_900302535.1 Neoniphon sammara | reverse complement strand
GCATCCGGCCCAGTTGCTTGGTTACTGTGCCTGCAGTGAATCGTGACTGTGGTGGTCCTTGGTAAATCGAGCAGTGGGCTGCTGAGGCGGAATTAGCTCAACTGAACAGACAGCAGGGATGTAAATATTTTTAGCATGAAGTTACTTAGATCTTTCCTCCATTCATTCATTCATTCATTCATACACACACACACACACTGATCCATCCACATGTGCATGCACACACACACACACCACACAAGAGCAATGGCAGTTCTATGTGCAATAACATTTGTAATAATTTTTTTTTATTATTTTTTACATTTTTAATTATTGTGTTAAAATATAAAGGGGTTTTCTTTTGAATGTTTTTGCTGAACTTTGGAATGATAATTGTGTTTTTTAGCACATTAGACTGTTTGATCAGCACTGGCACAACGTGGCTGTTGTAATTTTGCCGTCTTGTTCAATGACAGTAAAGCTATTGTAACGTGGCAAAAATGACAGAAAATTGAGGTAGATGTTTAAGTCTTCTTGGCATCAGTAGATAAACATTCTTGCACTTTTAAGGCTCCAGACAGACAGGCCCCACGGACAGAAACGGGACAGCAGGTCTCCTTCCTCCATACTGAAATTAACACACAACAGTTTCAGAGGTTTGTGCTGAGATTTATAAATGCGTATGTCTGAAATAAACATATGCTAATAGTCACAGTGCTCTATTTCGGTGTGAGTACTTGGTTTTTCTGTTTTCTTCTTGTTACTTGTGTAGCTGCATAACAATAAACCGGCTCACGTTCCAGCGCAGTTGTGCTGTGCATCAATATGCTGTATGAAGCAGAGGCTGCTGGTGTGGGAGTAGAAACACCTGCTTTTTTAATGCATTTCTAACACGAACACAACTTAGACACACACACACACACACACACACACACACAGAGCAAGTATTCCCTGAGAGAAAACTTTATATGAAAGTGGATTCAGAGCTAATAAACTTATTGTGGGACATAAAAAGAACCAAAGTGCAAGAGAATTCTGAATACTTTTATATCTGGTTTGCTGGTAGGAAGAGCATTATGTTTAAATGCAGAGCGGGTTCAAATGCAGACAGTCAGTTTTCAACATATATACACATAGAAATCTAAAAACATGACAAGTTCAGCTGTCATCAAACTTTAAACTTTGAAGTTTAAAGAGAGAAGGCTCAAGGTCTTTGGAAAACAGCAGTTTTTTTGGTATCATGGAAAATGACTAAGGAATAGCTATATTATAGGTAATTCATCTACAGTTGCTTCAAAGACAAACATACAGTATAAACTGCATACATGTGATTTCAGTTGGGTCCACAACACCATCTTTAGTCCGAAACCAAAACGCATCAATGAGTTTGAAAGATCGGCCGTTGACCAAACCATTAGTGTTCAAATCAGGGAGAGCTGAGAAGAGATTTCATTTCTACAGAGACTGATAAAACTGAGGTGCAGAATTCTTCAAAGATGTTCTGGGAATAAAATAAAAAAGAAAGGGGTGCCGGACATCAATAAAAAGAAAAAATACAACCGTGTTAACACTGTAATGAACAAGGTAATGAACCAGTAGAGTGCAAACAAGAACACAAAGAAACACCGTCAGTAAGGATTCACTTTCATGATGAAAGCAGTTCAAGTAACATTTGACCAGATGTGTCGACATCCAACGCCGTTAACCTGTGAAACACAAATGTGTGTAATTCTGAGTGCTTTGGCCAAGGCGGCTGACGACAGACTGCGACTCCTGCTGCTGAAACAGCTCAACATCTCCCTGATATCACAGAACAAGAGCGGTGACAAGCTATCACAAAATCACTCCGGAAACCATTTGCCCCTGTACGTGCTGACATCTGATTCTACGGCTTCACCTGCAGGCAAAATCACCCTGGAAAAGAAGAAAAAAAAAAACAATCGGAGGTTCGTTGCGTCACACAACTTCTCCAGCAGAACTTACAAGGAACCATGGAGAGTCATGGAGAGTTGGGCTCTTGGAAAAAAAAAACAAAAAAACACTGGAGTAAGGCTCTTTAACAAGAAGCATCTTGCAAGCCAAGTGTCCTTGCAGCCTGTTGAGATGCTGAGCAGTCCCTTGGTGTGCAGAGTGAGGGGAGGAGGGGGCTGTGGTGGTTTGGGTTAGGGGTGTGTGTGAGTGTGTGTGACGGCTCTAGCCCTGCTGGCCGGTCCCTCTGTGTTGGCTCTCTTTCTGGCGGTAGTGGAAGAGGCTGGTGGTGTCGAGCTCCCCGGCGTAGCGAATGGCCTCGGCAAACAGCTTCACCACCTGGGACACAGAAACACGACGCCCATACACAACAGAATGATGAGCAGGTTTTCACCGTCCGGCATCGACCGCCATTCATCGCTTTCTGAAATTTGACTTATTGGGATGTTTTAAGGGTCTTTCTGCATTCGATCCACTTCTACCGGAGCCTCGTCACTTCACTACTGCCAACTGGAAAAGAGTGACTTGTGCAGGGTGGGGTGTTATCACCATTGGCGTACATATGCATATGAATTGAGGCCAAAATCAATTATCACAATGTCTCTGACTGAATACCTCAATACTGATAATGTGACAATATTGTAGAGATGACTAATCATGCTTTCATAAGACATTTACACACACGAGATTAGTAATGTGGACAGGGTTTCTACCACTTTCCTGACGTCATATTCAAGACTTTTTCAAGATCCAAATAAAACATTTCAAGACCTATTGCATGGTAAAAAACAAAACAAAACAAAAAAAAACTCGTCTGCTCTGCGTCTGAGGCCAGAAGATCGCAAAATTCAAACTTCAAGACCTTTTTGAAACTGATTCCTAAAAATGACCGTTTTTAAGACCTTTTCAAGTCTTGAATTTTAAATTTGACTTTTTTAAAACCCATGGAAGCCAGGAAAAGACAACACATACTATATCACCATATAACCTTAGGCAAAACCCTAGAAGATATCTCGTCACATATCACAATATCACTAAAATATGTCAACATATTGCCCGGCCCTAACATGAATACAGTTAGAATATAGTTCATATAATTATGATTGTCTGACAAACAGCCTTTTAATGAATTCCTTTTTTTTCCCTAGAACTCACAGGATGTTGTAATATGTGCAGACAGTATATGTGACCTTTGATCATTTTGCTTGCTTGTAATTTTCACATTGAAACTCGTCGTACTCTTGCACTCACCAGCAGTGGATAAAAGCAACTGCATAATATCTAAAATTTAAAACAGACACACGTCTTGCATTTAAATTAAAAGCCCCTGTTTACTAATCTTCCTCCCTACAAACAAATCTGATCCAGGATCATTGGCGCTGGGAGAGCTGCTGACCTGATAGTTGGTGATGAGGGGAACGCCGTGGTCCACCGCCATTCTGCGGATGAGGAAGTTGTCCTTTAGGTGGCGGGTGTTGTTGTTAGGCAGGTTGACCACCAGGTCAATATGGCCTTCGTTGATCAGTCTGCATGAACACACACGCACACACACACGTACACATTGTCATAAGATGATGAGATAGAAGCAATATAATTTTAAACTGTTTTAGGAGTAATACAAATACTCTGAAGGTGAAATCTTGGTTAATTCAGGAAATGTCTGGCATTAGCGAAGAGATTGATTGGGCAATTCCTAATGATCAACAGCTTGATTACAGACTTCACCTCTCTGGAGTTAAAAGGACACAAAGATAAACAAGGCAGAAAAATAGTTTTGACTGGGGTGGAAAACAGATTTTAATATTGATCAGTTTTCTGTTATATCCTCATTATGGCATCTCACTCACACACACACACTGAAAAGCCTCAGTGCCCTTTGTGTTTGAAGGCTTTTAAAAGACACTGTGGTACTGGGGTTGAATACTAATACAAACATGGAAGACGGACAACAGTGACAGCCAAAGTGATGCTAAGTCCTCTGCAAACCGTCCTGCCCTGACTGATGCCATCGTGTCTGTGTCGTCTTAGTTTGGGCTTATTTCATTCCCTTTGCATCCTCCCCATCAGCTCATTCCCACACATATGGTCCAGATGGCTTCATTTTAGCACGATCATGACTTGTTTGTGCAATCATCGCCCGGAAATTGCAGCCACTCGCGGTAGAGGCCCGCTGCCATTATTTTCCGTTGCTGCAAGTTTTGAAGAAGGTTCTACTTCTGATAATTGAACAAGCTCCTGACTTAAGCAGAAGTGACTCATGGAATGAAGCCGGTATTTTGTTCTGAGCAGGACTGGGGAAAATTCAGTCAATCTCACTTTAAGTTCAATTGGCTAAAATGCAAATCAAAACAGTCCTTGATTTACTAATGATAGAGCATATTCACTCTGTTTTTCCTTCATCACTGGACAGCCTGATGAAGCCCGAGACAGATGAAATACCCCTGCAGTTATTTTGATTTTCCCTTGCTTGACATAAGATACTACACACATTTGAACTTGCTTTCCGTCTAGCATCCCTCAGTATTGATTCATTTGAGCCCGTCCAGGCCGTCTGATTGGTGTCTAAGGGGCGGGGTCTAGATGGTGACGCCAGGGAAGAGCGCCATCCTTTGAACAGAAACAGAGACGTTAGACTGTTAACGTCCCTGATAAAAAATAAATAAATAAATAAATAAAACAAACAGGGCTATTCAAGCGGAGATCTCCATTGATAAAGCGACAGAATCGGTTTTAGCTGAAACTGACTCTCTGAGAGAAAAGAAGAACAAGCAGCGGCACTGAAGGCTTTCATGGGTGGAAAAGATGCTGCTGTTCCTGTTAGCTGCCGTTAGCTGTAGCTTGTTTGTGTACTTAGCGGGTCAGCGGCGCTCTGAATCAACGCCTCATATTTCATTACTCTCATTGGTTGTAGGCTGATCCAATCACGTTCAAAGCCACAGTGGGCTATGTCCGTTGGCCACGCCCCTTCCGAAAACGGTTCAATATTGAGGGGTTCCAGACCTTATCTCATTTGAGGTGAGATATAAGGTCCGGTAACACCAGGCTTGACATAAGACTCTTGAAATTTAAACTTTCCTCGTCTTCCACATACAAGAATGCCTTGATTTTTGGAAAAACTCGACCTGACCACACTGTCTCTCACATATCTTCCACAGTGACTAGCTTTCCTTTCCACCACTTTGATTGTGTACTGTTGTTTTTGTGCCCAGTGATTTTGAAATGTCTGATCAAACCTTCAAAATGAAAACTTTCCCACCTGTTAATGCTGGGCAAACTGGTGTCTTCTCCCTTCTGGGTGGGCCAGGCCACTGGTGAGGCGGGCACATCGTTGGCGCACAGCCAGGCTGAGGTGGCCTCGGTGGCATAGAGCTGGCGGACGGAAGGAAGGCAAATTGGTGGCAAACAGGCAGATTGTAGGGCAAATTCAAGGTAAATTTTACCAGCGGTGTTTGAAATATTTTCTCCCTAAAAAGATTTTCATTGGAAATCTAGACAAGCTTGACTGGAGAACAGGTTTGCCTATCAGTATTTCAACACCAGAGGGGTTAATTTTTCTTGATTGCTAATTAAATAGCCCCATAATACACATTATGAACGTGCAGTAGATAACCTTTTATGAAATTATTACATTTTTACTTTTCCGGTAGAAAAGACAAGACTAAGATGAAATTTTGTCTCAAATTTGCCCTGAAAATGTGCCCATGTATCATCAAGCATAAAGCATCATCATATGTCAAGCACAATATTTAGAGAAACTGATGCACATCTTCTTTCAATCTATTGGTTTCATTTCATTTAAGTGTTTTAGATCAAACTAGTTTCTATTTATTATGAATAAGGGACCAAGGCTGTGATGTTCAGAACAGTTAAGTGTTCAATATTCACCTTGAAGCCCTCCTCCTTCAGCTGGTGGGCTGTAGCCAGGAAGTTGGGCCTGAACGAATGCTGCAGGAGACAGAAACAAAGAAAGAGAAAGAAATAACAGAGTGTGATTGGGATTTGGAGAAATAAAAAGACAGCAGGGTTGTTCCATTCTCCATTTGTCCAAAACGGTACAGATCAACGGTATGAGATCCAGCCCACCGCCTACTTCCCATCAGTTTAAAGTTCCTTCCTCAGTTCCTCCTCCTCTCTCTGCCCGATCAATAATCACGCTGCGCGTTAACAGCACCAGCAGCGTGGCTCCTGGTAATCGCAGCTGTGGATGTGCAGCCATTTCCCAGCCACGTTTGGTCAGCTATTAGAGAGCGGAGAGGTTGACTCCAGCATCGGTGACTAATGGATATTTTATACTGTCGTGCTCTACCTGCAGCTCCGATTAGGAAACAACAGAGCGGTAATAACAGCGACAATGACCTGGTCTAATATAGCAGATCCACTCAGAAACAGGAGAGGCACTGGAAGTGATGAATTAAAAACAGTCCACACACACGAGCACACAGTGTGTTTGGGGGTGAGATCTGCATGGAGGTTTCCTCTTGGCTTGACAACATAATGCTGTGATTAAACATGTCGTACCAGTGAGAGACGTATGTAACAGGGTTCAGGAGCAGTCTTAAATCAAAGTTACGACATAAAGCTCTGTAAAGAAAATTTGAAAGGCCTGTTAAGTATTGTAAACACTTATTAATAAAGCTCTCCCGAGGGACAAAAAAATCTGCAGGACACCACTTTAAACTAGAAAAGAGCTGAGGTCCGACCCTCCTGTCACACTTTCAATATTACAGCAACGTCTCTGACTCGCTGTTGGCCTTCTCTGCTCCAAACAATTACTGTTCTGGATTTGAGGCGCGACTTTAAGTCCTGAGCAATTTCTAACGGTTATCATATGAGTCAAAATATTAAATTCTCCTCCAAAACACCGCAGCCAGGACGTTAAAGGGAAGAAAAAAAAATCTACAAAATCTCTTCCTAATTGAGTGTCTGATTTCGTTAGGGTACTATCCAAACTGTGGGATTTTTAAATACTTTTCTGACACCAGACATCAGCTTCAAATGACCCACTTAATGGATTCTGTCTAGCATACTGAAAGTGCTGAACGCTCCTTTGTGAGTGTTTGCTGCCGATTTGCAACTGATTACGCTCAAACTGTGTGCCCTTGAGCTCAGTAAACAATTTGCTTGCTGAAATTACTGCTGTCTCACCAAAGCCATTCTCTATGAATATGAGTAACGATTGGGCACTCAGTCAGGAGTCAGTAAAGGGAAACAGCAACTTTTTTTCCCCCTGTTGCAGGAGATGAATGGGACTGCGAGCAGAATTCACTAGAGGAAGTCAAAGTTTTGTTTACGCAATGTTATTGCTTTTCAAATAGTCAATATTTTGCTCGCTATTTTCTCGCTGGTAATACCAAACGCCTTCAGTAAATACGGTATGTAGCCGCCACTGTCCATGCATTCATGAAAGTATCTTCACTGCTGAAAGTTTCATATTGGTAAGCAGCACTCTTGTTTGTGCTTTCAAACCGGCTGAGGACTTCGCCGTGGTTAGCACAGCGGAGGCGACCCTGAACACAAGCAAAGAGCTGAGGCAGGATTGAAGGTAATAGTGGAAACAGGAGCATTACAAATGTCCCACAGTGACCAGCGTCGTCCCGTCGAAGTTCTGTGCTGCAGCCCAGCAGCTGATGTGTGGACAACTGCCAACGGGAATGTCCAAGTCTGATGGGCTCACAGTCGATAAACTCGTGGAAGATTGAGACAATGCTCAACTTCACCAGGCTACAAGTAGATTCCCTCATCCAAGGACAAAACAGCCTTCTTCACCGTGTTGTAACAAATCGAAAAATCATCACGTCAGTGCCCCGCTAAACTTCAACTGCGCTCCAGCTGTATCAAACCAACTACTGAAGGGACTGAATTCTCAAATACCACTTTTATACCAAGCATGTATGTTTTTTGTTGTTGTTGATACCTGGAAATACCCACTTAGCAACAGAGTGTTTACATTAGCAGATGTCCTGCATCACATATTTCACTTCCAGGTTAACTGGAGTCAAAATCTCCCAAACCGAAATAGAGCCTGTTCTCTGATGTTCCACTCTGAAGGTCCAATCCAAAAGATGGTGACTTATTGGTAATTTATCATATTACGTCGGTTAAAGTTACACTGAGACTGGGGTTGCCTGCCGAAAATGTAAAACATGTCCTTATCGCATCGACGCAGGTCGCAAATTAGCAGGTGATCCGTTTACACCTCTGCTGATCGGAGCCAAAGCCGATAATGACCCGGGACTACTGCAGGGTTCAGAATGCAGGGCTGGAACGCTGAGGTACCCGTTTACACTGAGGTCAAGTCCAGGATGGTCGTGGGGTTTTAGCTCAGTGTCAAACGGGTAAGAAGGACCCTGCTCACATGCTTGCTAAAGTTCAAGTTCATTTAGAGCTCAAAATTACCATTTACAGTCTCAAAAGGCTTTACAGGCTCACAAGTTTGCAAGAAACCAAAACAGGGTGACACCCCCTGATTTAACCCTCATAGCGGGCAAGAAAAAACTCCCCAAAAAACCCAGAGGTAAAAGGGAAAAAAGGGAAGAAATCTTGGGACAGCCCATGGAGAAAGGGGGCCCCTTCCTGGCCAGCCAGTGATGAAAGGCTTTTCATCATTATCAGTGAATACGTTGCTCCTCCTTTCAAAGTGAAAGGTTATCGGGGTATTTTGCCGATGCTATGACATGTGACTCTGAAGGGCAATATCTGACCCATACAGAGGACACATGTACACATGACAAGGGAGGACAGTCACTGCAGGGCGCCGCTGCCTTTGGGCCTGGCACTGCTTCCTCCTCTTTGTGATCACCAGGGCATTTGAGAGGAGTTGAAATTCTCCTGATCGCTCTGAGTGAATGAAGGCCAGGCGTGTGCTTAGATATCTGAGTTGTGGCAGATATAAGGTGAAGGACATTTCAGAGGAAATGGTTATGAGCTTCCTCGGTTTCCTCATATGAACCCATTTTGTATAAAGCTTGCTTTCATGTATAATTTATTTTTCTCCTCTTTTTCTTCTCCCTGCTTTTCCTTTTTTTCATAGCACAGAACACAGGAGAATGCCACAAGGACCAATGTAATAAACTATTTTTCACAGTTAATTTCATCTAAATTTCTGTTTTGGTTTGCTTTTAATAAAACAAAACATTGGAGTTCAAGCTTGTATAATTCGTTTTGAGAGTGCTTCCACTGTGTTGTTCCTGATAGAGAGAGCTGATTCATACTGTTAATTGTTGATGATAAAAATAGTACCCATAAATAATTTAAAATCACATTTCCAGCTTGCAATATGCACATGCATATCCATGACGTTTTTGATGATTCTTCAGTTAGTTTCATAATTAAATTATATTACATCATCTATTAAAAATGTTATACCACTTATGATGCAATAATTGCCAGTTAAAACTGCTACCAGTAGAGTTTAATTTGATGAGTTTGGCAACCTACTGAGTCCCTTAGCAGTGGTGTTTTACATCACTGTTGCAAGGATGACTCACCTGCTTGTAAGAGATTTTAATTAGTATATCACTAACTTGTCCCGCAGACAGACAGTTCACTGTCAGTCTTGCACCTGGAGTGAAGACCTGACCCAAGTCAATTTGGGTCTTCCCCCTATTTCTGTCCCTTTCCTTCTTCGCTCTTTTTGTCTTGTCCATCAGAGGCTTCTTTCTGTGTTTTATTGAAGAAGGTACAGCTGTTGGGAGTGCTGTTTTTTTTTTTCAATGGCTCCACCATCTGTCATGCTGAGCAGCTTCATGCTGTTAATTCGGAAAGAGGCAGTCCTCTTCCTGTTTTGGTTGATCACATCATATCGGACGACGCGGGAGAACAACACAACATTGTGGAAACTTGGAAGTGTTCACGTATTTAACTAATTAAAACTCGAAATCAAACACGAGTAAAGTTGTTTGTATGATTTAAAGCCACATATTCTACTTGTAATAACCAGTAGGAGACTGATGCAAGTGCTCTTTCTCCAGTCGACAGGTTGTATGTACTGTAAATCTAACATGACGTAAACGCAGCATGAGGCTCTTTTCTTCTCTCGGTGTCACAAGTCAGTCTACACAGTCCTACGCAGTTTGCAGGAAAATGTACCAAAAGCCACAGAGAACAAAGGCACAGCAAGCAACACACTGAATAAACCGGTTTCCTCAGTGATTGTCTCATTTTTCTACAGCCGTTACATTATGCTAACAAAATGAATCTGAAGTGATACATTGTGGCAATATTATACAACTATAAGTTTAATGTAATAATGTATTATATCATTACAAGAAACAGCTATTACAATATCACTCTTAAGATGTATCTGTCGTTTTATTTGATTAACAAGTTTTATTACATGAACCCTTTAGAAGAACATTTTATTGTATGATCAGTTACTATACATCAGCTGTTACATAATCAGGCTTGATGTCATGATGGGAAATCAAAGCTGTCAGAGCCTCAGGGGATTTATCATGCAGAGCCATAGAGAACAAGCAACATACACAGGCACTTACACCATTAATCCCCTGCCCACCCACTTCCACTATTATCTCTTTCAAAGCCACAGGAGGTAAAAACTGTAATCGATGTTGCTGTGTCATGCCGACGCATCAGCCTCGTGTGTCGCTGCTGGTCTGCCGTGTTTAGAGATGTGTACATGGCGATGGGCAGCGGGAAGTATTTCGAAAATTTGAACGACTTCGTAATCAGAAATCATGGCAACTTTTAGTGGCATGGAGTTGGAATGATGGGCTGTGCAGCTGGAGAAAATCTTTTTGCAGCAGGTTTATCCAATGTGATTACAGCTTTCTTTAGACAGAGTGTGTACTCATCGCTGTTTAAGAGAAAGATTTGCATTTTGCTTTTATTTTTATATTTGTCACTTCCTGACTGAGGAGATTTCCCACCAGAGGTTTTACATACCAGGGCCGGTAATTAATGTGGGCTCAGGGCAAAATGCCTGTAAAACATGTAAAATTGCTCTTGGAAATAAGATGACAGAGGCAGTTAAATGTCCATATAAGAACAACATTTTATCCTCCTCTGTATAAGTGTGTATGTTCTGTAGTACAGTAGTATGTAGTAGTATGTTCTGCATTTGCATTGGCGAAGCAGCTGGGACAGCAAGGCTTTGGTAGCTGTTTACTCCAGCCCCCTTCTCCATAAGTATTATTTACTGCGTTAGCTAGCTGATGAGCTAGCTGACTAGATAACTTGAGTTCAAACGTGCTGTGTTATTTAATTCTAAAAAATCCTACAGCACCACCAGCCATGATGAGAATTAGATTCAAATAAAACGGAAGCAACTGCTGATTCTCTTCCAGTCTGGTTTGAAGAAGGTGTTTCCCAACATTTGATAAAACTGCACCAGAAATTATCCAAAACGTCCCTTAGACATATTTCCCATATTTCCAAACATAAACCACACCCAATGCGTTTCATTTGTACAGTTAAGACAAATCCACAGCATGTCACACACCAGGATGGGATGTTCTTCTCTATCTTCTCTGTTGCAACTCCAATTTGTGATTTACACTGATGAAGTGGGTGTTTTTGACATAAAATCAAAACATTTTTGAAGCGTCTGCATATCACTACAAGATCGATTTTAAAAGATCTTTTGAACCACATTTCATCTCTTACCTGAAAACTGCTTCAACTCATTGTAGAGCTGGTATTTTAAAGAAGCAGGGTTTGTCTTTTTGTTTTTAAGTAAAATGGACAAATCTGGAAATGGACAAGTGTCTATGATTCCTTTGTTAAAACAACCGGAGCCTAGTGAAAGCCATGCAGACTTACCTGAATCCCAATCAGGATGCCCTTCTGTGGCAGCTTGAAGCCTGTGGAGAGCATGGCCTTCAGGAAGGCTGAATAGATGTTCGGTCCGAAACAGGCAACCTGCAAGAAAACAAGTACATGCAAATTCACGCACACGTTTACTTTGATCTTCCAAATTGGTGAGAAAAAGACAAAAACAAGCCAATGACACAGCAAAGGAAATAAAACAGCGATTGGGCTTTTGGTTTCCAAAGAACTCACTTCTCCAGTTGAGGCCATCTCACAGCGAAGCACAGGGTCGGCGTCTCTGAGTCTCGGCCAGGAGAACATGGGGGCCTGGTGGAAAGGACAGGGCTTGTTTTTACATGATATTCAGACTCATCACCACAAGCTCAAACACCTTTACATCAGCCTTGCACAATATCAGGTTTTAGCTACAGCCTGCACTTAGGACAAGTCACTCTGTTGGTCAGTAGGGTCGGTTTGTCAGGACTGTGGGATACAGAGACACAGGACACCTACGTTTCTCAAGCAACCACACTGGTGCTTTAGCTTAGTGGTTGCTGAAGTGGGGTCTGTGGACCACCAGGGGTCTTTGAGATGGTTCTGGGGTCCCAAGCAAAACGAGGTTTGACATAATAAAGGACAGGGATGACTGTGTTGTTCCTAACTTTCAAACTTTTT
>OMKZ01015037.1:0-17343 GCA_900302535.1 Neoniphon sammara | reverse complement strand
CTAATATAAATAATGTTTGTTATTATTGTTATTGTTATTATTATTATTATTATTATTATTATTATTATTATTATTATTATTATTATGCGTGCAATCATGCTAATCACACTCTATGATTGAGTATATAAATAACAAAACAACCACATTTTTATTTTTCTTATGTTGAACATACTGTACAGGAGGCCTCCAGAGCCCACTAGCCAGTAAGGCTATTGTTTGTTTGTTCTTTTTCTTTCAACAAAAAAAATAAATAAATAAATAAAAAACTGGCTCCCCATGAATCTTTTGTATACTGCTACGTTGTGGAAATCCTGACATTCATTTTCTATGTTATTAATCTGTAAAGCAAATTAAAATAAATGAAAACTGCAATACTCCACTGTCAGACGGACAATTTGCTGCAATTGAAAATGCCTGACTCTAAATGCTCCTGTAAACACACTGGTCATTTTATCTCAGAAATGGATTTCTGGCAATATTTTTAATGTTTTTGTCTTGTAAACGGTTCTAGTCACAGGGTCCAAGGGGATATTTGGCCATTAGTATCTTGCTTATAGTATAACCAAACCTAGTACAACATTTTTGGGATTTAGAGTCTGAATTCAAATAGAAACACTGGAAGGCAAAGCAGGAAGTATTAAGCCTGATGAAATACTTTGTGGTCAATAGGCAGAAATACAGTCCACAAAAAGGTAAGCAAACAGTCCGAATCAGCCTGCAAACAAGAACTTGGCAACAGGCAATCAAACTTGCAAACCACTAAAATCAGCGTGCAGACAAAGGTAACAGTAACATCAGGTCTGGCATATAACAGATAACAGATAACAGGCAGGCTGGAACACAAGAGAAACTGACAACTTACAGCAGAGAAACAGGCTATATATACACTATGAGACTAATGAGAGAATGGAGAACAGCTGGTAGAGCGTGAGGGAGACAAGGAGCTGATTGGCTGATGGCAGGCAGGTAAAGGCGGGAAGAATCACAGGACTAGAAAGCTGATAACAGACAGGTGTGCATGTGTTGGATGAATTATTTCTTGTACCAATAAAAGAACATGAGGCTTATTTGCTTGAGCAACAAATTTGAAATATATATGATCTTGCCACATTTTGACATGCTTAACTCAGAATGTCATTCTGTAAATCTTTTAACATCCATGTGGGATATTGTTTTCCCTATGCTAGTACATAGGGGATATTTACAAATGCGACATCAGTGAATCGGTAAGAGATATGCATATGGTTACTATCAAACACTAATGTAAAGTCATATTTGACCTTTCTATTGGTCACATGACCTTTGACCTTCAGTGACCTTGATACTGTGTTAAAAGACGCAATAAAAATCCACTAGTTATTAGTAAATGTTCTGGTGCAGAACTGTTTTTGTAACAAGCATGAAAACGAATTTAAGACATTGAGTGCTGCATTGGTTGCAATAATCATTGCAATAGTGATTGCAATACTACAGTGTATGCTTTTCCCATTAGTAGGGGTGGGCAAGTAATTTTTGGCAAAGGGCAATTTTTTTCTAAGCTATTAGGTGGTGGGCCAGAGCACCAAAGATAACATTGATATTATAATAATAAGTATATCATGAATATCATTAGATCAGACTAAATCTTCTTTTAATGTATGACACCTCTCTGCCTACTAAGTGAAGCTCAGGCCTAGCCCACTTATTCTAATAATCTGTCATATTTTAATCTGGTTAAGACCTGTCCATATTTCAAATTACAAATAGTCATTGTCTCCTTGGCCTATGTTGCATATGCTACCTAACGGCTTTAAGAGGGTTATGTTGTTGTTTTATATGTTTGGCTAACGCTTACTGTTGGGGGTTAAGAAAGATAGCAAAACATTAACCTGCCATCTAGCAAGAGAAAATGTCATTATCCAAAAATCCCAAGAGAAAGCTGCCAGTGAAAACGGGGCTTTCCATGAAGAGTGGACTGAGAAATATTCTTTCATCCTAACCAGTTTCATCAGAACGAAGCCACTGTGTATCTGTAACAAAGTCATGGCTGTGTGCAGTGATGGAAATTAAAGACTCGTTCTTCAGGCCTTTCCATATGATGAAACTAATTTATTGATGGTGCGGTGGTATAGCAGAGATGTGAAAGAAAAAAAAACAACCTCTGGCCTATGTTTATCATATTTCATGATGCATGTATGGTTGATCCAATTAATCTACGTTGGACAGTTGATCTGGCCAAGGTATTTCATTTGTCACTTGATTCAAGTGTTTGGCACCCTTGGCCCACAACTATTTAACAACTAATTATTTTTGAATGATTTATTGAACTGTTGTGTATTTTCTTATACCAAAAGCACCAGGCACTGTCTGCTTATCCTATTCTTCAGTGTTTCAGTGCCATAGTGGCCTTACCTGCCTGATTAGTGACTGTCTGCACCTGTCATTCATTCACACCATTTGAGGAGAATAAAACATTCTTCCAGGGGTTAGATTTCATTTTGACATGACATATGTGGGACTTGGATTGTCAGTCTGACAGTGTTAAAAAGAACAAAAAATACATTACATTTTCAAAATCACTTGGGGGGGCAAAAAAATATTGTTGGGGGGCCAGTTTTGGCCCTCGGCCTGTGGTTTGCGAGCCCCTGATGTAGGCCATATAACAATGCCTGTTATTTGAACTTGAGGTCTGCTATGGGCAGCAACCTCTTGTTCGTTGTGACCAATGTGGCTAATAGGAGGGCAGGAGCTTCCTCTTCTAAGCTGCTGCACTGAGATCCAGATGTAAACATTGCAGCCTTGTAAACATTAAAAATTAAAACTTCCCAAATGTCTTTGAAGGTAATAAATTTATTCAACATAGTTACAGGGGGTCGACCAACATACTCTATGTGAGTAGGAGTGAAATTATGAATGTAAACAAATCCAGCGTTTATATGGAAAACTGCATTGTGCATCTTTTGTTATGGTAAGTTTTTTTCACAATCAAAATTTAAACAATCGGCAAAAATCTGCCCCCATACAGTCATCTTTATAGAGACAGCTGCTCAGCTGGCTCAATAAATTCATGACCTGTTCATGACAAGTTGTGAAATCCAGTACCAGGTGGTGCAAAGGAAATGTGACACAGATACAATTGTCTGTATTGGCTGACATGTGAAATGCACCAAGCTTGTGTACACAAACGTATTCATGCCAGGGGCACATCTCATGGTGACATGAGAAGAAATAAAAATGTATTTTGTTGGCACATATAACCAATTTATGCACACAATGTATCAATTTGTGCCTTCTAGATTTAATATATTACCACAAATGCTGGATGTGGTCTGTGATACTGTCTATACATTACCATGAATTACAGATTTTGTGGTCTTGAATTAAGTTCCCACAATGCACAGGATGTCGTTTCCTCCGAATATATTACATTACCATGAAATGTGGATTTCATGCTCTTGATATATTATGTTATGACTTTTATTTTTTTTGGTCACTCAAAGTCACATGTGTCAATGTTTTTCTTTTCTCAAAGCACTGCCAATACAATTGTGTAATGAATAACGGTGGAAAATTCCAATTTAAAAAAACAATTCCCAGTATGGGGATATTATAACATAAACATTTTCTCACTTAAACATGAATAAAATAAATATGTAATGAGAAAAATATTTTTTACAATGGAATTTGCCATTTTCATTCTCCAAGACATACCAATTGTGGGCTTTTAAATAATATATATATCCATATTAAAAGTGTAAACAAACTTTTTACACTATCAAAATACATGTGACAGACATGAAAAGTTGAGTCTGTCACCTAGGTTTTATTTTTTATTTATTTTTTGTGCTGCAGTGAGCCAACTAGATCAATTTCATGCTTAGGCGTTTGCTGTTGAAACACTCATGATTCTCATGTCTCGGCCTTGATTAAGCAAATATATAATGCTGTAAATACCCAGTAACCTCTTAACTACAGTCATGTTTGAACCGTAAGGGTGATATTGTGCCGGTGCTTATCACCTCAAGGTGTAGCTGGGTTTATGCTACATGTCAACAGGTACCTCCTGGACTTTGACATTACAAATGGAAGGTGTTTCAGCAGTTACACATTCTTCATTATTCACTATTTGGATTATTTACAGCTCTGGTGGTGTGCATACAACAACAAGGGAATGGTCAATATAATCTAAATGTGAAACTGTATCACAGACAAAATTCTCCATCAGCACAACTCCAGGACGATGATACATGATATGAGATGTCATGTTGGTTCAAGTGGGATTAAGTCAGACTGTAGTGATGCAAACAAGCTTGCTAAAGAGGCTTTGGGTCGACAGGCTGCATGTCAAGGAGAACACAGACTTACACAGAGCCCATGTCCGAGGCTGTTTACTTTTTTAAGAGTTTTCTCAGTTTATTTGACCCAAGAGGTTGAGTGGTTGGGCTGAAAATTTCTCGTTATTTGACTTTTTCAGATCCCATAGTTTGAGCTTGTGCCTCTTTAACAGCAGCTCAGTAAGTGCAACTTTGAATGAGCCTGGAATGATGCCTGAAGACAGAAAACTATTTACAACATTACATTGCTCTCTCCCCTACCATTGTTTCTGATTTAATCAGATCATTATGCAGGTAAATCAGACTCAAAACATCAGACAACATGCAGAGTAGAATGAACTGAACTTGTGTTTTGGAATCTGTACACAGAAAATGTCAACCAAAATGTGTTTTAATTTTGTTTCCACACAAATGTGAAGAATAGCGTGTAAACAACTTTGCTTTTCAACAACAGCCTAGCCAAAAACCTTCTCTTTGTTAAAACCTTAGCTGTGGTATACCTCATACATACTATTTGTGTATATATATTTTTTTTTAAATTTGTAATAATTCCTTTGAGTATTTATGTGCACATATTTATCAATCAACAGAAATACCTTATCCATACATAATCTGTACCTGTTGAATTTGCACATTTTCATTCTTGTGTGTCTTGTGGTGGGTTGATAAAGAGGGAGTAGATCATAATGGTTAACTTATATTAAATAATAATTAATAATTAGTCATTAACTAGATTTGGTAAGACACTAAGTGTAATAACAGTGTATATCAGTATCAGTGTAATTTGTGAAACAAAGAAGTCAGAATGATATTTACATCTACACTGCCTGACTTCTCTATAAGTAGTGTTTCAATCAGGCATTGTCTTGAACATGCTCAAACAGCAGGTAGCTATTGCAAGGGGGAAAAAGGCTGGTTCAAATTGTCCTCTGCTGCCCACAGGGGCCACTGATTGTACCAATCTGCATGCAAATGGTCATGTTGATTACACCAGGGGAATAGATGCACAAATTGCCCTTGATTAATGAGTGAGTAGATTGGCGTTGTTTAAAAAAAAAAAAAAAAAAAAGTAATTCAGAGTCAGAAATACAGACATTAGAGTCATCTTATTCTGTTGTAATCGGCACGCAAAGTAGGGTTGTCACATGCAAGATACTGATCCAAATGAATCAAGGTTCTGTTTGCTTCATTCATACTTTCCTTAAACCATTTTGTCACCTATTCTTTGATAACTCTTGAAAACCTTAGATGTTGGGTACAAACATCCCCTTAGCTTTAGTCATTTTTGTGGTTTGTTTTAGCAATTCTTTGTGCCCCTCACTGTAACTATGGGGCACCATTTGAGCAAAGAACAACAAATATGCAAAATGAGTCAAAGCATTTTAATTAATCAAAACGAGCAAAAAGTCACAAGTGTCAGGTCTGTAAAATGTTTTATACAACACACCATGTCTGCACCCTTTTCCTTTCCTTCCATCAATCTTTCTTAACAGCTCTCTAGCTGTCTCCCCTCTCCGCCACAATCTCATTTGGGGAATTCATCTTGTTGTCGCCCTTGCACCATGTATAATTCTTCTCCATGGTTCTTCATGTTACCATGATAATGTGTGTCTTGCCTGGGCTCCTCACATCCCCCATTATGTGAGGCAGTTGTTGGGACGGACTCCACATCCTGAAGGCATAGGAAAGACTGACAGCACTTTCCTCAGACCATGTAACAATCAGAACGTGGAATATAATTTCTAATGGTTTAAATCCTGAACTCAACAGGACTTGTAGGAGCAAAGCGACATGTTCTTATTAAAAGAGAATTACATCAATTCACACTGTCCCACATATAATTGACTCTCAAGGGCTCTATCATCATAAAAACGCAGCAAACGAGCTGATTGATAAAATAGCTTCAATTTTTCTGCCTTTTTCTTCCGTTCATAATTGTATTCACATTTGTATCAGGAGAAACATAGGAATAGAATAGGCTAGAATTTCTCTCTTTCCCATTCTGTTACTTCTTCTGTAAATTACTTTGATCCCATATTATTTTTGGCAATGAGAGGATGAGCTTTGCAACGCTTTAATACTTTTGGATGAAAATAATGGCACTCAAGAAAATTATATTTAGGATGAAAATGAAAATGAATACACAATTAGCTATTCGTTGAAGGTGGGAACACACAATTTGCTATTTGTCGAAGGTATTTGTTGTGTTAAAAAAATAAAATATTATTAATAATAATAATAATAATAATAATAATTGCTGTGTGTTGTGAGTTCTCTAACTATCAGGGGACCATAAGCCTTGGAACTACTCAAAATAAATTAACATAATTTAAAGTTAATATTTTTGTCACATATCTCCTCCCGCATCTAGTTGTGATCTATAGCATTCACACCACCAGATATTTGATACTGAAGAAGAATGAAGAAGATTAAAGTTGGTCACAATGTAATGAAGAAGGCTCTTGAACAAACATGTACACCCATACCTACACACATGACCACTGAAGCATATGAGCAGGCAAGCACGTACACATACTGAAACTGATGACATCATGTCGCTAAAACCGTAAAATTAAAGCCCAAGACCTTAGAACTGGATTGGGACTAGATGCACCGTTGGGATCTGGCTCGATCAAACGAGCCATGTCATGAGGAGGATTATCTGGAGAGGTCGCAATCCAAGGAAATAGATTAACAACGGAGCACAACAATCTAATACCAGGAGTATGGAGAAAGATAGATAATCATGGTATTACTATATTCCAGGGCCACCGTCACCGAGGGAAAACAAGAAAAGTAGTTACAAACCTTGCAGGAGGGTAGAAGTGGCTGTCGAGCCTAACAATGTAATGACTGCCACTCCCCATAATGTACTAAAATATAAACAACTTTCTCAAAAAGTCTATATACAGAAAGTCTCTAATTAATGAGAATACAGGGTTCCGGATAAGGCTTAAGAAAAGGCAGAATAAGTGGAAATTTTGAAATATTACAGAACAAACAAACTGCCCAATTAGCTGTTTTTGAAAGTAAAGGACAAATTAGTACAAAGCGTTATCAGTGTATCCTTTAGGACTCTAGAGTATTCTTGATTTAATATCAATACACATGGAACAGGTTGTTGATTATTAAAAGAAAACAGATTTCAAGGAGGAGAGTTATTCAAATTGCATAGCTTTACGTTGTGTTTCTTGAATTGCGTCTTTTTCGATCAAAAGAAAGTCAAAGACACATTTCACCTGTAACACTGGCTGACTTGCTAGATGTCTGAGTGGTGATGCATGTTGAGCGATCATCTGGAAACCCTGGTCCACAGAGTTTCCAGATGATAGCCCAGCATGCATCGCAGCTAGCATTGAACAAGAGAGCAATGAGCTCTGAGGAGACCTGCTTATGACATACTCTTAGGCTAATTGACCTTCAGCATTTTTTTTCTTATTGAGAGGAGGAGGCCAGAATTGTTGTTCACATTAAATAAAGCTGAAGAGTACATGATCCCTGACTTTTGAAATGAATCTGAAACATTGCATCATTGAAAGCTGCATTGATCTGGGGAGCTTTAACTTTATGCACTACATAATTTTAATGCAAATGTGTAGTAATTGATGCAAATATGTGCTCTACATTTTTTCTCGTCTCCTTAGATGGACCGCTGGGACCTCGTGGTCTAGTGGAAGCAACAGAGATGTGCACACAAGAATGCCTAGTCCTGGGACATTCAGACAACTGCTGGATGCCCCCAACCTTAGGAACATACCAGCAGCCAAAATCACCCGTGTCTAGCTTTGGCTCTCAGAGGGAGTGGGGGCCTAAGGACAAACTTCTCAATGGACATACTCTGACCAGAACCTGGAAAAATGAAGGTGGTCGGTCAGAGCATTTTGGTGACAGGAAGCAGTTTGGGAGTGGAGAGGGACACTTCACCAGCAGTGGTAACATGGCTGATATCCCACTGGTAAGTCTGAAGTCCTACCAGCCAGCCTCCTGCCCAGACAGCCCAAAGGAGCAGCAGCTATAAGAGGAACTTTGCTTCAGTGCTATGACAAGTCCTTACATCCTGGTCCGAACGAACAAATGAAGCAACTCATCTGAGCTCCTCTTGCTTTATTTTTCTTTCTTGTTTCTGTTTCAGCCCACATATTCAGTTGATGCTTCTGCAGTGTGATAGCTACATGTACTATGTAGGCCACTAGACTAGTGCTTATGCTGTGTACTCTACAACTTTACTATGGCTCAAGAGGAAACCTCTTTTTTTAATGAACCTCCATGGATTTCTTCAAAGTAACAATTGCTGTCCACTTCATGTGTGATTTGGACAAGTGCAGGAGGAACTTGGATGTAAAGGAGAAAATGAAAACAAATTAAAAGAAAAAAAAACTACCATGGCTGACCAATATATACCAATATTTGTGGTGTGGTTGTTATTGAGTTGTTCAGGACTATATTAATCGACACAATCAAAGAAAATGGAGTTATATTTCAGAAAGTGTTGTTCTGATAACACTGTTAGTGGACACTTGTTTATTCTATCATTGTCTGTGTGTTTGTAAATAGGACTTATTAACCACTATCATGTACCTGTAATAACCACAATGAATAAGACAGTTCATGGCTGTTGATCATCATTACAGTTTGTCATCAGGATTTGGGATTTCAGCTGGACAAAGATCTGTAATGTGGCATAATGTACGACAAGAATATTTACCTAATTCTTTAAAAACCCTATGGGTGATTTCAAAACAAATTTTCCAACCAGAAATATGTTCAATATTGCCCATATTTCATAATTCTTTTGTTAAAGTATGGCAACGACACAGGCAAACTTTTTTTCAAAAACATTTTGTATGACAGATGTCAGTGCTCAATATCTACATTATAAAAATGAAAAACTCTCCTCTATAAACTGATTTTGAAAGTGTTCAAGTACATTTAAATAGCAATATATTTGTAAATGGCTAAATGTTTTATCTAACGTTGATCTTATTACTGTATAGATTTTATTCAAATTGTGATTTAACTGAGTGCAATTCCTCAGTAGTACTTTGCAATTTAATTACATATATACCCTTATTTCCACACAGGCTATTATTTTCCATACATAAGAGAACACATGTTAAGACTACACTTTAATCACTGTGCCTTCATGATGTCTCTTCAAACACTGAATTATGCTTATTTAAATAATGAGAATATGTTGGCAACAAACAATACCCTTTTGAATAATTAAATGCCTTATGCATTAAATGTTTGCCAAATTCAAAGACAGTTGCAAAGATATGACAATACAAAATCAAGTCACTGATAATGATAAAAATTAAAAAGGCATGTGCAGATAATAAGCAAACCATGAAAGATCATTTATCATTTCCACTGTCCAAGAAGTTCTTTTTTTTCTTTTTATTTTTATTTTCTTTTTTTTCTTTTCCCACAGCATGGAAGGCAAATTACACAATGGAATAGCATGCTAAAAGATATAGCTTTTAAAATTAACGATCATTTTGTGTCATATTTTATTTTGGTGAAATAGAATTGATTTGTGCATTAAGGAGGCATTCAGTTTGTAAAGCACTTTCATATTTATGTCACAATATAAAAGTTAAGTGGGATGGAGTGATATGCTTACCGCAGTATGTTATGTCAGTTGTGAGGGTGTTTGACATCACAGATATTGAAACAGTTAATCCTTGTTACTACTCTACAGGTATACAGCTACTGCAATAAATGTTTTAATTATGTGTATGCTTAATTTGTGTGCAGGGTTATCATCTCAGGAGTTATGAGTCTATAATGTTTGTTGTTTTGTGTGAATGTTTGCCTACATGAACTTAAAAAATTATAAACCATACCAAATTCAAATAAGTCACTGATTTATTGCAAGATCACAAGATTTGGTAGATTGCATCCATTATTGACTCAGTATTGACATTTGTGCAGTTTTTTTCCTGGAGGACTGTCAGGCATTGAATTGAACCCCTACCCTTCACCTTGCGGGTGCCCCACAAGGCAATCACTCACCTATGAGCACCACACCCAGGCTTAGCTCTAGGAGTGGGTCCCAGTATCCCTGCTCTGATTATCATAGGCATCTCCTTAAAATACTATTTGTCTGGCTCCCAACCTGAGACACGTTTGCTTTGGGTGTCTCTATCAAGAGCACATGGCTCCTGACTACATAGTTCACAGGGTCACAGGTAAAGAGAAAGCTGAGTGACCGATTTTGATATATGGTCAGGCGCTTTGGGTAGTGACTGAAAAATGAGAATACAGATACAGGCGGATGATATTTCTCTGCAAGTTGGCCAGGCCCACTCTCCATGGCAGGGTGAGGAGCTCAGCGATCTGGGAGGACCTTGGAGTTGAGACGCTGCTCCTCTGTACTGAGAGGAGGCAGTTATGGTAAGTATGCCCTCTGGGAGAAGACTGGGAGAGGACCCAGGACATGCTAGAAGGACTACATATCCCAGCTGGCCTGGGGGCGTCCAGGGATCCTCCGGGAGAAGCTGGGGGAAATTGCTGGTTAAAAGGATGTCTTGGTTTCTCTGCTCTCCCTGTTGCCATCTCTACCCTGACCCAGATAAATGGACAGAAGATGGATGGATGGGTGGGTATATAAAAGTTCAAAGTTTCAAATTTACCATGATCATATACTTGACAATGGTGGAGAAGAAGGTAGTTAAATAGCCATTTTATTGGTCAAATTCATAATGTATTTGATCATTCCATATAACCTATTAAGTGAGCCAAACCCACCTACACTGTCCACTGCAAAGCTTCCTTCATGACGATGCATCAACAATCACGCCCTGGCCTCATCTGCAAAGTTTTCTGCCAAACAGTTCACAGATGTTCAGATAAAACAGTGGGGTGTTGTGCTCATCAACACTGAGGCAATTTGTTCTGAAATGAATTTGCATGGTACCTCTGTCCAGTAATGAAGGGCCAGGCACCCAGCCTAACTTGTAAGTAATTATATTTCCTTTATTCCTTTAGGTTTCTCTTTCTTGCTGTAACCTCATTTGATATGTTTATCAGTTGTCACCCAATGGACCTGCTTAAATTCTTATTTGCCATGCTAGCTATCGACTTGGGCAAGAATAGTTTCTGAGAAGCTTCAAAGCTAATTGCCTTGGAAGTGTGAGGGGAAGTAAATTAGTGTCACACCACAACCAGGAAAAAAGGTTCCCAATCGCATTTCCTTTCATATGGCTTTGAGAATATTTTTCAGACACAGAAGCCTCCATGCACAAAGTGGAACAGAGTGAATGTTCAGTGGGGAATCAGTCACACAGAAAGCATGCTCTTCAGACAGAAAAAAGGAGACAACTCTCTGCAAAGATACAGTTGACAGAAATAGCATCATCTGCATATATTTTGAAGGCCATATTTGAAGATTCTAAGGGCTTGAATTAATCCAAGTACATTTCAATGCTTCAATCAGTTTCATTTCATTTAATGAAGGTGACAGCTTTCAGTATGGATCTCAACAAGTGTAACAAAATAACCCAGTAGCCTTGTAAACCTAAATATCTCAGCCAGGAGGGATTCCCTTTTGGCTGACTGGCAGATGTTTAAGAAACTATGTGGGAGGCCTAGATCTAAAACTGGTTACAACAGTGCTCAGTAAGGAGTAAGTTTCTCTGAAGATGGCAGTCAAAGTAAGGTAAGAGTTGCTCAGCCTAAAGCCATGTAAGCCTAACTATGTCCCTTGACCAAAGAGTATCTCTTTCTCTGACTAGTAGATATTTACTTTTGTATATGGAAAACCAAGGTTCTGTTATACAAGCTGTCAAGAGTGATTTAGATGTGTGATTGCACTAGTGTAAGGTTTGTACAGACAGATTTTTACAAAATGCACTGTGCAGAATTAAAGCAGCAATAGTTACTAATATAACTGGCTACATCATTAAATGCCTTCCTTGAAGCTCTATAATAACTTTAGTCCGCTGGTTCAATAATTCAAGCTAATTTTTGATACACTATTTTATCCAGCCATGTATTCTACGCATACAATTTTTACAAATATGTCCTAAAAAATAGCCTTGAAATAGAATTGACTGGTGATGCTTATGATTTGCAGTCATCTAGAAGCCACTGCACATTAACAATGCTTGGCCGGACTGCAAGAATAAGTGCTACATTGATCATAGTCTTAACCTGCACTGTGAATTGGGAAGATGCACCACCAAAACACTGCCAGCCTGCTAGTCTGTACTTTGACCTGATGCTCATTTCCTGTCCAGAGCATAAAAGAAAGCTCATAATACTGTATACTTTGGTAGATCAGTCTGTATACTGTAAGTGAATATTCACAACTCCCACACAACCAAAAAATGTTTGCCCTGCCCTGTAACACCACACTGATGTGGTTCACCATGGAAATTAATCTAAAAAATGGAAAAGGAGTCAAAAATGGCTAGCGTGGAACCTCTGCTGTTGGCAGTGCCAGAATGCAAGTATTGGGAGAATGAGATATGTACATTTTGGCCTGAGTTGAGTGCTTGAGGAAAGGGCATGATGTCACCAAAATTGACAGGGTTCATCCTCCGAAGAACATGAATGTCCTGATCAAATTTCATGGTAATCCACCCAATACATTTCAAGATATATTGATAGACCAACACGGTTCATCTTTAGGCACCATTTAAGGCATACTGTCCAAATAAACCACAAAGGTTGGTGAAGAAGAGGATGTAGGAATGAGAATTACAGTGGAATACCATAGCAGAGAAATGTTCTCATGCTGTAAGTTCCACAAAGGAATGAGGATGATTAAGTGAGCAAGTCCACAGAACTTAGTAGATAAGAACACTGAAATAAGTAAGGAATAATCCACAATGAGGCGGGTGTTGAAGGGTTTTAATGCAGCTCCATGGAGGCAGCCACCCTCGGCTCTGCATCAGATGGTTATTTGCCTCCATTTGCACATAAAAAACCTTTAACACACACCTCATCATGGAGTATCCCACTTATACCATGGTATAAGTGGTATATAAGTGGTATAAACATTTTCAATAATAGCATTCACTTACTTTTGCTGTAAGTCTTGGACACAGAATAAAGAAGCTAGTTGTTTTAAGTGCAGATCCTTTAAAGTTTACTGAGCATGCTACTGTTTCAATTTGTTGCTATGGTTTAATATGTTGGCTCAGAACTTTATGAGAATTTACTGAGCCGGACTATGTGTGTATTACATGGTTTTATCGCACACCCTGCAGACCTTCAGAAATGAATATTCACCCAGATCTTGTTTAATAATATCGGAATTAAATACAACTGTATATTACTTATTTTTTATGTACTTAACAAATACAAAAATAAATGTTTAAGAAATTGTGTCAGAATCCAAAGCTATACTTTACTACAGTCTGGAAAAATAATGCTGCTATTATTTTGTTGATAAGTGGCTAGCTATGCTAACATAGTTTTTGCCACCCATACACAATATTTGTGACAGGAAGGCTAGCTGGCATAATGTTAGCTTCTTGAGTCAACTGATGGGAAAAGATAACTGTATCTTTTGTCAAGACTTGCTGAAGTGGTGAAGTCATTGATGAAGCAACAGCTGTACGCATTCAATAATGTCACTGCTTCTGCAGAAGAGTTTATTTGTGAAGGCCTGATGCATGGCTAATATGGAAAACATTTTCTGTTAGCATAGGATTAGTTAACAAAACAGTTTTTTTTAACAGTACCACAGCAGATTAGGATTATCTGACATCATAACTACAGGTAAATGTGCTGGTTTTCCCTTTAATGGTACCTTGAGTTAGCATGGTAGATACTGGTATCTCTGTGCTGCAGTTTCGGTTCAGTGACAAGATCTCACAAGTGACGGCTAATTACAGCTTTCCAACATGAGCAGTCTGAGCCAAAGCAAAATCTTGTGGTCAAAATCAAATATGTATTGTTGTTTATTATCTTGGTTCAAATCACCTGTGTAGATATCTTCCATTACCAATATACTGTATATATTTTTAAAGATTATTTTTTGCCATTTCTGCTTTGTTTGACAGTGACGGTAGAGATAGACAGGAAAGATGATGGAGAGAGAAGGGATGACATGCAGCAAAGGGCATGGGTCAGAATCGAACCCACGCCACCGTGGTTACGTGGTACATGCTCTACACAGTTCCCCATTACCAATATTTTTAATAATGCTTGTTTTGTTGTGATGAAACTGTCAAAGTTATTCAATCAGTTCCTCAAAGATGGCTGCCAGTTGGCCCATTAGCAGCTGTGGGTTTCCCTATACAATGCTGATTCCACTCATTCCATTTCTGTGGCAAATTTGTATCTTTACTTAAGATATAAGATAGGAAGTTTCTGTAATATGGTCTCTGATCTCCAACCACCATCTCTGTTTCTCCCCATGTCTTCCCTTTGTTCTGATAGGGCTGCTGTCCTCTCTGTTCTTCTCATTTCACATCTCATTACTTCTCTGCTGTTCGTTCACTGAACATCTCTTACACCTTGTCTCTGCTTTTGTCCTCTGTTCATCTGTTTCACTCATATGCTTTGTATTGTTTCAAGTTTCTGCCGCTCTCAATCCAATGATAAAAATAAATTTGTTAAATATATAAGCTTCACAGTTTGGTCAAGTCTTTGCAGGTACAAACTGTTTCTATTGGAATATTTATTCAAGTAGCTAACTCAGTGTGACAGTGAGCGATAACTACAGGACAGGAGCTGATGCAGAAAATACATCAGTGGATAAAGAGAAATAACCTCCAAGGTAAAAAATTATATGCCATGCTAGGCTATGTTGTTAATTTTAGCTAGCTAGTGGTAATAATTTAGTAGATGAACCACGGATTAGCCTTGAAAGAAGAAATCTTGTGTTTTTACTCAATATACATTAAGTCATTTGCATATCCAATGTATTGTCCAATTAACATTATTTTGCTTAATAGCTAAACTTCCTATTCTCATTAGGACCACATGCTCTTAACAACAGAGTAGCTCAAAATCAATTTCACAGTGTGTGTGTGTGTGTGTGTGTGTGTGAGATACTAAACTGTACTTTGTCCTATACCTCTTCAATGTGTTTGTTGATTTGTTGGTGTTTTGAGAATAATTCACACTTTTTTGTAGAATTTTATTTTGTTTTTAAATGTACAATCAGAACAAAGACCAACCAACAAGATAAACTCGACAACACAAGACAAACCAATGCACACAACCATTTCAACAGTCATTCACACTCAACAACCCATCCTCACCCACTCCAACATCCCATTCTCACACAAAACACACAAAACACTGGAGTCATGATTGTAGGTGTCTCTTAGCCTCTCCTCTCGATCCCATCATTTCCCTTCCACTCAGAGAATAATTCACACTTAAATGTGCAGTGATCTTTATTTGACTTACAACTGACTTGGGTTCTTGGAATAAAATTAGCCATGACAAAAGATGAGGTGACTAGCATGCAACCAAATGTTATGTCAAAGATAATAATAGGCATATTTCCTTCAATGAATAAAAAAAAAAAAATCAATAAAAATATAACAAATAAAACTATGCCTTCTGAATTGTAAATTTATTTTAATTTGACATTGGCTAATTGTCATTTTATAACAGTTGAAGAAAAACGTAATAAAAATTATTTTAAATTGCATCATAACTGATAAGATGGATTTTTTATTAATAATTATTTTTGTGGTTAAATACTGACCATTAACAAATAGTTTAAAAACAATTAAACATAGATTGCTATCATAAAGTTGCAACCGATGTTTATATCACTTAATAAAAGGCAATTTTTAGCAAATTTTGTGGCCAGGCCCCTGCTTATATAAGATCTCTATCAATACTGTACAAGATTTAAAAGATTTTCAACGTAATTTACCAAAGTTTCCTGAGCACTCCTGAGTATTTCCTGAGTATTCCAAAAAGCATTGTCACTAAAATGTTTTATTGTGTTCCCTACTCTCCATTTCACATTGTTTTCTGTTGGGATTTGCACATAGCACACGTCAGTTAGCTAGAAATTGAAATATTTTGTCATTTTTCATGAATTTCATTCTTATGAGATTATTAAGGGAAAAAATAAATAAATAACAACTTCGACACTGCACCACTATTTACCACTAAATGGTAAATGGTTTGAAGAAAAGCAATGATTTAAAGATTCATTGATAGTCTGTGACTGACAGAATGACATGAAGTCTGGCAATAAGAGTGCATCTCTGATTAAAGAAAAGAGCTAAATTCTGGAAGATTTTAACTTCTTTAAAGAGCTAAACTTCTTCATGTCAGTGGTGTCACCTCAGGCAAGGTCCAGCTACAGTCAACAAAGTACAGATGTACCTGATTAACCTATCCCTACATATCTGTGGGTACAATCGTTTATGGGCTCCTGATTGGTCAGTGAGGGACTGCATATAAAATGGGCCCTCCAGCCAGCAGGCACCCAACCTGCCTTCTCTAAATCAGACGTAAGAATTGGTTGCATCAATCAAAACAATAGCCCACGCAGCAGAAGATAAACAACCTGATGTGTAAACACAATACACCGGCCAAAAGGCTACTTTTCCTGATTTCTTGAACTGATACAGATACAATAAGTTCTCTCAGACATGAGTGGTATACAAATCCACAACTAAGAGGTGCGTATAAGATATCGGCTTAATCCCAAACTAGATATGGAATTTATCTTATAATTTGATCTTGATCAGATAAATTAATTACACCTAAATTAGGCTATGGTTATATCTATAGTTACTTAGAGAGAGGACTTAGACATTAGAGGACACAGACAATTTCATTCCTCCCAGAACTGCTTTGTTAAATGTTGAGTGTATTTTGAATTCTAAAATAATTCCATAGAATCAGAGCAGTCTTTGATAATACCATGATGGAAGGCAACTGATAGTAATATGGGATTTGCCAACTTTTTCATCACATTCTACGTTCGGGAGACGTCTGTGGCACAAGCTGTCATCTCCCTAGTAACTAGTAACCAGCTGGATGCTTCTCCATTTAGGAAAGATGGTTGTTCTCTACTACAATATGTTTGATTTGGTGGAAG
>OMKZ01015036.1:56759-83182 GCA_900302535.1 Neoniphon sammara | reverse complement strand
TTTGAAATCATGTTGATGGGCAATATTGTGTCAGCATGGATGTGAATTGGCAAATGGAATAAAATTATTGTAAATATCACAGTAAACAAAACTATGAAAAGAGTTGCATTTACATTCTAGGCATTTCACTGGTGCTCTTAGGACCATCTAACAATGAGTGTAACAGTGAAATAAGCTGAAAATGCAATGCAAAGGTCAAAACCAGTGGGCAGACAGTATATCTAACATATGTATTACTACTTAAACAAAAATTACTCTCTTAAGATTGCAGAATTACTTATCTAGATTGCCTCAAATGCTGTCCATGTATCACTGCCTTAAAGTCACTCTTAGGTTAAGGGTGGCCTTGCTATACAAGTTAGAGACGAACCTGCCTTTAGGGCTGCAGATACTGCTAGGGCATTTGCATAAGCCAGAATGAAGGTTTATGAGTTTATAGACTGCCACCACGCACACACATATGCACACGCACACACACACACGCGCACGCACACACACGGAGTCGAACATAATCTCTCATGAGACAGCATTACTCTCAGGCCATCAGAATCCTATTACCTACACTGAATCATAAGTAAGAGAGAGAGAGAGTGCGATAGAGAGAGAAGGAGGAAGAGAGAGAGTGCGAGATGATTGGGTGGGGCTCTATCAAGTAAGTGAGTCAAGTAATTCATCCACCTCTGTCCACACATGCACACACATTAGCAGCCATCCCAATGGTATAGAGACATACAGATGGGAAAGTGTAGATGAAAATTGATCTTCAGAATTAAATTGATTCGTGAACAATCAATACTTACAGTATGCTACCGTGTGGTTATTAAATTGAGTGAGACACACTGGTCTATAGTAAGTGTATGAGCGTGTGTGTAAGTGAATGTTTGTGTTCATTTGTATATCACTGATGATAAAACAAACAAGCATCACCCTGCCTTCCTCCCCTCATTCCTCCCTTTTTCTCCATCTTCTCCTTCCTTCTCACCTCCCTCTCCTCCTCCCCTCTCCCTCTGTCCTTTCTTCTCAGATGGCTGTCCTAACCTGTGTAATGGGAACGGCCAGTGCACCATGGGACAACAGAGTTGGCACTGTGAATGCCAGACCGGCTGGAGGGGCCCTGGCTGCAGCGTTGCCATGGAGACCTCATGTGCTGACAACAAGGACAATGAAGGAGGTGAATGGGGGAGGAGCAAGAAATTATGGGGTAGCGCTCCTCTAGGAGGGGTGTGAGATCACAGCTAC
Source organism: Neoniphon sammara (assembly GCA_900302535.1). Lineage (NCBI taxonomy): Eukaryota > Metazoa > Chordata > Actinopteri > Holocentriformes > Holocentridae > Neoniphon > Neoniphon sammara. The sequence continues at coordinate 81,943 of OMKZ01015036.1, read as the reverse complement.
TGAAGAATGTCTCCTGCAAAAATGTTGCTGGAGAAAAGAAGAAAGAAAGTAGGATGGAGACATAGAACAAGAAGAAAAAAGAAGTAGAAAATTTAGGATAAGATGGAGCTCTCATGAGAAGGGCCCTGTGAAAGAAAGAAAGAAAGAAAGAAAGAGAACGAAAGAAAGAAAGAAAATCAAAATATTAACTCTAGTAATGGAAGAAGTAGGAATAACTTCTCTGTATTCTTTGCTTCTCTGACACCACTTCCTTGTTGCCCCCTCTTTCCTCCCTCAGATGGATTAACAGACTGTATGGACCCTGACTGCTGCATCCAGAGCCCCTGTCAGAACAGTCCTCTGTGTCGGGGCTCCCGGGACCCTCTGCAGGTCATCCAGCAGAACCCGCTGTCCCAGCCTCGTGTCCGCTCCTTCTATGATCGTGTCAAGATGCTTGTAGGACGGGACAGCACGCACATCATCCCTGGGGAAAACCCATTCAACTCCAGGTGGGCAGGAAGATCTGTTAGACCTGTTAGATTTGACCAGGTCCTGGTTCATCTGATCAAATTTGACTTAAGAGTACATAAAGAGTCTCCACTGACTTACTACTACTGCCACACATTGAAAGCTTGAAGCTTAGTTTTGACAAGTTATGCATAATATTGAAATTTTTTAATTACAATAAAAAACCCAGTTATGTTTGCATCACAGCAGCCATTTTTGTTGATGTACCGGTGGTTGACAGGATGTTCATCCAATTACAACAGTTTCGGTCTGAAAGGCAGCATATGCTTGGCCTGGATTTTGACAAAGGACAGATGATTGGGCAAATGGCCCTGACCCCAGGCCTCACTAATTTACTGGACATTATGTACAAGCTGACAAAACTTGTAGTTACAAGCTGTTCCCCTGACAGCACGCTGACAGAGCTCCCAGAATTCATAGCTGTGAAAATGAACAACTGAAATATTGCGAAGAGAGATTTTACCATAGCCTTAAGATTTTGTGATTGCATTGCATGTAACCATTCATCAGGCTAATAGAAATAGTTAAAAGCATTCAAAAATCTTCTGTTAGTGTTAGTGTTCAAAATGGAATTACAATCAAAGTCAAATCAACCTTTGTTCAAGTGAGCATAACACCACAGAACTGCAAAGAAATTACAAATTCATTCCCACTAAGATTCACACTTAACTTTAACTTTCAACTTGGCTTAGATAGTGAAAAAAGTGATTTACTTGGCATATTTATGCATTCATGTATTCAAGAATATGAACACTTTGATAGTTAACTCCTTTACAATCTCTGGCCTCTGCATGTGTAAATGCCTGTTTTGAAAAATAGCTTAACTCCAGGCTCAATAGCCCAATTGTCAAATACACTTCAGAATCCTTTACTGAGCTTGCCAAGACCTTAAGAAACATTTCCAGTCAGAGCCGAGGTTTTCCATTTGTGAGCAGCCTTTTGAGTGGATGCAGGGTAAAGCGCTGTCCATGGTGCTGAATCCTGTCCACAGGCATTTACACATGCAGATGTCAGATGTTTCTAAGGAGATAACTTATCAAAGCGGCGATATGCTGAATTGATATGTTGTGTAAACATATTTCAAGCACACTCCAGGTAAGCACTGCAGGCACTGGCTCTCTAGAATATCAACAAAAAATACAACTTCATATACATAGGAACTCACACTCTGACTCACACAGGCACATAAACACACACAAACACACATTTTTGCTTTGAGATGGTTTGTTTACATGATTGAAGTGAGCTAATCGAGATGGTGGAGTTGATAACTACTTCTCATTAATGAATGGTGGAGGACTGGAGCAAAAAATGAATGGACAAATTGGGTGATTGAAAGGCAGAGAGATTAATTAAATTAGATGATGGATGGTTGAAAAGATTGACTTGATAGATTGACACTCTGTCACTCTCTTTGACTCTCTGTGTCTTTATACCTATCTAAATTTCTGTTTCTACACCACCTCTCTCTCTCTCTGTCTCTCTCTCTGTCTCTCTCTCTCTCTCTCTCTCTCTCTCTCTCTCACCTCCTTCAGTTTGGCATCTCTTATCAGAGGTCAGGTGTTGACTACAGATGGAACGCCTCTGGTGGGAGTGAATGTGTCCTTTGTCAACTACCCGCACTATGGATACACACTGACGCGGCAGGATGGAACGTATGTACACAAGCTACTCAGCACCCTTTACTAAAATAATGTCAGTATATGGACTTTATTAGTAGGCTAGATAAGGTTGACTTAAGTTAAGTTAAGTTAAGTCAAATTAAGTCAAGTTAAATTAAGTTTGGTTTGGTTCGGTACAGTTAAAGTAAAAAAGAAATTGATTGTGTTAGATTGTATTAGATTAGATTAGATCAGATTAGATTAGATTAGATTAGACTTTAATGATCCCATGGGGAAGCAAGGCTCTCGCCGCCACAAATAATAAGATACAGCCAAGAAAAAATAGGATTTCCAGTAAGAACAGAGCAAATGGTTTTGTCAAGCATAACATGGCTGACAAGTACAACACTAAAACCAAATACAGCAAAATGCAAAAAAAAATAATCAGAAATGAAAATATCAAATATGTAGTTTATAACAAATGAGAAAATATGACAATATAAAATGTAAATTTTGTAGGAAATTTTTGTAGCATGTTATTGCATTTAGATGTGCATTGTATTCAGGATATCAGGTTTAAAGAAGACCACACATATGTACAGAAAAATAGACATGCATTCATGCATTCTAAAAATAAAAAATAAATAACTGTAATATGATATTTTAATATTAATCTTCATGTAATGTTTTTGTTTTTCATTATGACTAAAGCATCAAAAGAGCGCATATGGAAACTGTTACTGTCATACAATTATCTGCAATCAAGCCTAAATAGCAGTGTATCCCCCACTGCTCCCTCCATCTGCATCTCACACCCCATCCTCTTTCCATAAACCTTTCCAGGTTTGATCTGATCGCTAACGGCGGTGCATCACTGACCCTGCGGTTCGAGCGCGCTCCCTTCCTAAGCCAGGAGCGCACCGTGTGGCTGCCCTGGAGCCGGTTTTATGCCATGGACACCCTGGTGCTCAAGACCGAGGAGAACACGATCCCTGGCTGCGACCTGAGCGGCTTTGTCAGGCCTGACCCTCTGGTGGTTGCCTCCCCTCTCTCCTCCTTCTTCAGCTCCAAGCCAGGGGAGAAGCCCATCATCCCAGAGACACAGGTGCTGTACCACTGACCTCTGACAGCAGGCTAATCTTCCCTCTGTTTTCCTCTCTTTTCTTCCCACTCTCCTGCATTCCCGTCTGCTTTTGTGGCAGCCCTTCCACTTACTTTCGCTCATTTGGCCTCTCTTTCTTTCCTTCTTTCATTGTTTTTTTTTCTTCTCTTTTTTTGTCCTTCAGCCCTCCGTGGAACCGTGACCCCCATTACTCCCTCTCTCTCTAATCCCCCCTAATCCGTCTCTCCTCTCATCTTCTCTCTTTGTCTTCCAGGTGCTGCATGAGCAGATCGAGGTGCCGGGCACAAGTCTAAAGCTGTGCTACCTAAGCTCCAGGACTCAGGGTTACCGCTCCCTGCTCAAGGTGACCATGACCCCAGCTGTGGTGTCCATGGGCCTGCTAAAAGTTCACTTGATGGTAGCAGTGGAGGGGCACCTCTTCCAGAAGTGGTTCCATGCCTCACCCAACTTGGCCTACACCTACATCTGGGATAAGACTGATGCATATGGCCAGAGGGTCTACGGGCTTTCTGAAGCTGTTGGTGAGTGGAGCAGACAGATGGAGGAGAAGCTGTGCTGCAGGGTTAGGGCTGAGGGTGCAGACTTCCTCGAGTTCTGCACTCCCTGACTGGGTTAGAAACTTTAACAGTTGGAGAACAGAGACAATGACAGAGGGAGAGAGTGTTAATTAGGGATCTTGAAGAAGAGATGATACACTCCATACCCCCACCCTGCTATATAGAATGGCCAGAGCTAAGTGCTTTTTTTCATGAATCTATTTTTCATTGAGGCTGCACGTGCTTCAGTCAGCCAGCCGTGACGGTAGTGAAGGGTTATTAGCCATCAGGGTAAGTTAGCAGTTAGCTAGCCGAGCAGCAAGCAGGGGCCAGGGGAGCCTCAGTGCTATTACATTCTACTGTCACATTCGGTCACAGTTGCTGTCAGCTGAATGCTGCTGTCAAGCACTGCATGTAGTGGGCATCTGGGGCTGCAATGCGGACTAAAACTATAAAAGGTGCACTGTTTGGTATATTACATTCACCTAAAATTTAAAAATCTAGCATTCAGAAGGCTTCCTAGTTCCCAAAAAATATAAATTGGATATACATGGTTTAGAATTAGGTTGTGTTTTGCTAACTGTGATCATGGATACAGGTCTACTGCATTATCATTCGTGGTGATGTTGAAAAGGTGCAGGCAACAGCACTCTCTAACTGAGACTCATATGGGAGTTGATGTGCTAACACACATTTCCTTTTAATGGGTAGGAGCACACGTGTGCATACACACACACATTCACATACACAAACTGTGTATTCACAGGCAGATATGCACACACATATGCACAGAAGCAAATCCAGAGTGTCCATTTAGTAGCTCATCCCTACTCCTTGTTTATCCAAATCAATGAAACCCTGTCAACACATGTGCATGATGGGTGTGTAATGCTCCCACCAACAGAGTGTGTTACCATGGCAACTGGCCTGCCCTGTGGAGTTGGAGGCCTAACAGGCAATCCGTCCAATTAACAAGGCTTTTAATTGATTTAGCAGCATGTGAGAGTGTTAGCTAGGTGTTAATGCAGGTCTGTATGGAGGCACTAACTAGTTGCTCTGTGTATCACACATGATTTATTATTTAAACGAATTCAGTGAATGTGTATGCTCTATTTGTATGCTGTGTATGTATGTGTATGTAGGTTACTTTCAGCAGACGTTTTCTGAGCCTCTGTTTCTAGACATATTTCTTATTCTATTTATTGTGCAAATTTTACATCCTCTAGTCTCTGTTTCATCATTTCTTTCCATTTTTCTATCCCTCTTTATTTTGCCTCCTATCTTTTCTATGTGTAGTGTCTGTGGGCTATGAGTATGAATCCTGTGCCAGTCTCATTCTGTGGGAGAAGAGAACAGCCATCCTGCAAGGCTTTGAACTGGATCCCACCAATCTGGGAGGCTGGTCACTTGACAAACACCATATACTTAATACACGCAGCGGTAGGTATACACACTCCAGGATACTCACACACAAACGCGCACAGAATCACAGACACACACTGATGCTCACATGAACACATGGTAAAATCCTTTTTGATGCATCATCTACTGTACCATTATCTAAATTCTGCACTAATGCTGAAGCGTTGAAATATAAATGGGTTGATGCGATGATGTTCGCCTGCTGCGCTAATCAATGCACTAATGGAATGGACCCACACCGTCTTTCTCTAAGTGGAGCTGAACGCACAAGTAAACAAATGCCAGTAAACAACTCTTCCTGCATCCATGTGGATGTTACTTAACACATGAATACTGTATATATACATGCATTCAATTAAGGTGTACAAATGTAAAATGGACTTGCTTCTGCTGTGTCTCAGAGTGTCCTTTAGTGACAGACAATCAAATGACTAAAACATTGTCCCGTTCTTTCTATGCGTCTCACCGTCCTTGCTTCTCTTTCCTGTCCAGGGATCCTCCACAAGGGCAACGGGGAGAACATCTTTGTGACGGAGCAGCCCCCGGTAATCACCAGCATCATGGGAAACGGGCGGAGGCGCAGCATCTCCTGCCCCAGCTGTAACGGCCTTGCGGACGGCAACAAGCTGCTGGCACCAGTCGCCCTGGCGTCAGGCATCGACGGCAGTCTCTACGTTGGGGACCTCAACTTCGTACGCAGAGTCTACCCGTCTATGAACACCACCGGCATTCTTGAGCTAAGGTATGGGGCAGGGAAAGATGTGAAGAGTAGAAGAGAAAAGAGGAAAAAGTGGTTAGGATATGGGAAAAGTATGACAATAAGACATACAGTGTTGTGGAGAGGAATGATTAAGAGAGGGAAAACTAGAGACACAAAGAATTAGTGATGAACGTAAAGTTCTAAAAGTAGGAGTGAATGAGCAGCTAGAAAACTGAGAAAAGAAACAAGGATTAATCAGACAGCCGATTGGGATGTGGAGAGCTTTGATGCTGCAGGGGAAATGCTGATGGAAACAAGGGAAGGCTGAAAGATTAAGTAGAGGTAAAGAGGCAGGAGAGAAAAGAGAGGAGTTGTCTGCTGTACATAGAACATGCAAGACCGCATCCTCCCAGGAACCAAAAAAAAAAAGGTGGTGAGACACTGGGGAAAGTAAGATTGAAGCTGAATTATACACTGCACTAGATACCATTTCTCCAGGGTGTTTTTACCCATGTTTAAATTTTGCTGTTCACATCACAGCTAGCTTTCTGGCTCTCTCAGCAGGTTGCTCTCCAAAGACTGTGTGAATTAACATTTGTTTTGTTGTGCTTTTATCTCGCTTTCTCCCTTGAAGGAACAAAGATTTCAGACACAGGTGAGATGCTTATAATGATAAATCAAACGTTTCTAGTGGATATCCCAGCGATAGCACAGTCGCTTTGAACATTTTACATTGACAGTAATAGAAAATCATAAAAATCAGCCATTCACTGACCTGATAAACATCATTTATTTTTCTCCCACATAGTAACAACCCTACCCACAAGTACTTCCTGGCTGTGGATCCGGTATCCGGGGCATTATTTATCTCAGATACCAACTCCCGTCGTATCTACCGTGTTCGCTCGCTAACGGGTGGCCGACTTCTGTCAGACAATGCTGAGGTGGTGGCTGGAACGGGAGAGCAGTGCCTGCCTTTTGATGAGCGCTGTGGGGATGGAGGCAAAGCCACTGAAGCCACACTCATGAGCCCCAAAGGTGAGCCAGTGAAGGGAAACGCATGGCCAGAACATGCAGCTAGGCATAATTGCAGCCCAGTATTATGGTGATTTGCTGTGGTGAAATTCATTCCTCAGATTTAAATGCTGAATGAAAATAACCATGGATAATGGCCTTCATGCTGGTCACTGGTCTTTAAAATCTTCAGGGTTTTTTTCAGCTATCTAACTGACTACCTCAGTATCAATAATTCCTAGACAGTCATCTATACTTCTTATGTACAGGAAATATAAACTGAAGGCGGTTTAAATTTTTCTTAATCACAAAATCTTTTTTTCATAATCTGCCCATCTTGTGATTCAACTAAAGCAGGACAGAGACAGAAGGAGGTTATAAACCAGATTAATGTTAAACTTATTAATGGAATGATTTTTGTGGTTCACTGGAGCTTGGAACATTGTGACACCAAACTGTCAAGGATGTCACACTGTCACATTTCCTGTCAGTGACGTAAGTGTGTGTACAGGCGTGCATGTACGCCTGCAAATGTTCTTATGGCGTGTTTGCAAGGTTCATAATGTGTCTGCTAGTGTGCACGCATGCAAGTGTGTGTGTGTGAGAGAGAGAGAGAGAGAGAGAGGGAGAGAGAGAGTGATTGTGGTTGTTTGTGAAAGAGACGAGGGGGAGAGATAGGAGAAGACAATGAGGTACTGATTCCCTTTCACCTGTCAGAGGCAAAGTCAGCCAGCTCACATCAGCTTAGCCCCCCAACCCCCCACCCTCTCTCTCTCTCTCTCTCTCTCGCCCCCTTGCTCTTTCCCCTCTCCCCTCTCTCTCTCTTTGTTGCTCTCTCTCACTTACTCTGTGTCCTTCGCTGTATCCTCCATCTGTTGTTGTGTATCTCAGCGCATCTAGGAGTTATTTTGGGGCACAGTTGCCTAGAACAAACACACCTGTCTGAATACCTGCTGCCTGTTAGACAGACAAGGCTGACACTGCACCACTGGTAAACGATAAAAAAAGAAAGGCAGAAACAAATGAAAAGGCGAGAGGAGGGGGCGACAAACAAACAAACAAAAAAACAAAACAGACAGACAGACAGAGGGAAACTCAGGATATGAGGGGCGACCAAGGAGAGAGGAGGTGTGCCACAGATCACTTGCCACTTTCTGAAGATAGGTACCGTCTTTCTAAAAAGTCTTGCTGCAGTCTGTCGCTGTCCTCTGGAAGGAGCACCAGCTCAACTCTGCATCCCAATGACTCATCCCAAAACTAACACTTCTCCAAAAGTTCAGTGCCCATTCAGTCACTTTGTTCCCTCTCACTCACTGAAACACTGGGCAGTTCGGCTGTCAGTCCTGCTATCTGTTTTCAGCCAATGATAAAAAAGTGAAGTATAATGGACTTAAAATGTCTATCAGTTGCCTACCCTGCTAGAATTATGAGTCTCCATCTGTGGTCCTCATCTCCCCTTTGACAGGTATTGCAGTGGATAAAAATGGGCTAATGTACTTTGTGGATGCCACCATGATCCGTAAGGTGGACCAGAATGGAATCATCTCCACTCTGCTGGGGGCCAACGATCTGACTGCCGTACGACCACTGAGCTGTGACGCCAGCATGGATGTCAGCCAGGTACGATGGGCAGGAGGAAGGAAGGAAGAGACGGAGGGGTGATGGGATGATAGATGATAATCTAACAGCCCCATGAGAGCTCAGCTATGACGCTAGCGTGGACACCAGCCAGCCAGGAGGTCAGGGAGTGATTGATTTAGGGAGGGATTAAAGAGGTTGAAGCCACGGATAAATGAATAGATCAAGAGCAAGTGAGGACTGCAGTCACTTTAGGGAAAATGAAGTAGAGACTTGTCTGAACCTTGGCATCCTTTCAATAGGTCTCTCTTAGCATAGATATGATCTCATTGGTCTCTGCTGTATCTTTCTATCAGGTGCGCCTCGAGTGGCCCACAGACTTAGCAGTGAACCCCATGGACAACTCTCTGTATGTTCTCGAAAACAACGTCATCCTACGCATCACTGAGAACCACCAGGTCTGTACCCCGAGGCTTGACCAGGACTGCAAACCCCTAGGGTGAACACGCACCATGAGATTTTGACAAGATTTATTCCCAATTAGTCTTTCTCAAGCCAATTAGAAGTCAAAGTTTAAATTCTGGTGTAACAGTGTTTTCTCAACGAGAACCCTCTTCATAAAAGTTTTTCTGGAGATGGCAACATTGCTGCTTAATTAGTTCAAGGAATGTTCTATTGTCTAGAGTCAAACTTCACTTAAAAGTTTCATCTGGTCAAACTCTTGCAATATACAATGTTTCCATCTCGTCAATATTTGTGGTGCTATTGCTTTTGTTTGATGAAGGATTTAATACTCTTTTCCATGAATCTGCCCTTAGGTGAGCATCATAGCAGGTCGGCCCATGCACTGTCAAGTACCGGGTATCGACTACAGCCTCAGTAAGTTGGCAATTCATGCCGCCCTGGAGAGCGCCACAGCCATTGCTCTGTCTCACACCGGCATCCTCTACATCGCTGAAACCGATGAGAAGAAGATCAACCGGGTTAGACAGGTATGAGACAGATAGACACATGTACGCTGTAGTTTGGCTGTCTGGTTGTTTTAGAATGATTCTGTCAGTCTGAAGTTATTTTCTGGACTAGAAAACTGACAGCACAGCTGGTCGGGCTGTGTGGGTGTTGTTTGAGAATTCTGAGATTGTCTCAGATCCCAAGACACTACATTCAGTTCAGAGACTTTCATGCATATATTTTTTATACTTTTTGCGGTCTACTGTTTTGATTCCCATCTCATTCTTTGAACATCTCTTCTCTCTTACTTTCTGTCTGTATGTGTTGTCCCAGGTGAGCACTAATGGAGAGATCTCTTTGCTGGCCGGTGCTGCCTCTGACTGCGATTGCAAGAATGACGTCAACTGCAATTGTTTCTATGGTGATGACGGCTATGCACCCGACGCTGGCCTTAACTCCCCAGCCTCCCTGGCTGTGTCTCCTGATGGTACACTCTTCATCGCTGACCTCAACAACATACGCATCAGAGCTGTCCGAGCCAATCGGCCTGGCCCGGCTGTCTCAGGTGTGGGGTTGGCAGGATCAGGGGTGGGGCAGTATGAGGTTGCATCACCAAGGGAGCAGGAGCTGTATGTCTTCAATGGGGAGGGGCTCCATATCCAGACAGTGAGCCTAGTCACCGGAGAGCCACTTTACAACTTTACCTACGGCCCTGATGGAGAGCTGGCAACACTCATGGACAACTGCAACAACACAGTCAAGGTGAGGAGGGATGGCCTGGGCCAGGGTGGAGGAGCCGGGCTGCTCAGACTGGTGCTGCTGCCAGAGAATCAAGTGGTGACCCTGGGACTGGATCCCACTGGGGGGCTACGTAGCGTCTCAGCCCTGGGCCAGGAGGTGGCTTTGCTCGGCTACAGCGGCAGCACAGGCCTTCTGGCCACCAAAGCTGATGAGACAGGATGGACCACCTTCTATCAGTGAGTGTGTGATAGTGGTTAAGATGTCTGTATGGGTGTTTGTATTTTTCCTCTCAGTTGCTGTACATCCACCACTTAGCCTATCTGGGCCCATTAAACAATCTGAAATACAAAATGCATGAGCTTTGCAGCTTTTATGTTCAGCATGTTTTATTGCGTTCCCTGTTTTTGAAGTGACCCCCTCTACAGTGCACTGCTGCCCCCTAGTGTTAGCTTTCATAACTACAGTCTGTTCTTGTAATATACCCTCTTGTGTTTGTCTCCATCAGCTTGCTGGCAAATGACAGGGGTTCCGTGTGTGTGTGCGCGCGCGTGTGTGTGTGTACATGCACTGTTGTTGTGTGTATATAAAAGTGTACTTCCCTCACCTATCTGCTGATGGCTATCTCCCATCTCCCAGATATGACAGTGAGGGCCGTCTGACCAATGTGACATACCCCACGGGCATGGTGACGAGTCTGCACCGCGAGATCGAACGCTCCATCACCATTGACATTGAGAGTTCCAGCAGGGATGATGATGTCACTGTCATCACCAACCTGTCCTCTGTCGAAGCCTCGTACACAGTTGTGCAAGGTAGAGACACACTCAACAGCTATATGCAGTCGAATTTCAGCTGGGTACTAGTCTTATTATACTATTAGAATATTAGTATATTATTTATTATCAGTGATTTAGTGCAACAGTTTTAGGTGTAAGTACCAGGAGACTTTCATTTCTATTGACAATATAAAAAAAGATCATCGTTTAAATTATTCATCGGTTTTTAATCGTACTTGTACTTTAATTGTAATTTGATTTAATTGTACTTTATTGTCATCTTAAAAAAGAGGATAAACTCCAGTTTAAATTTTTGAGGTTGGTTTACTCCCCCCGTACATCCCAGGTTATATACTAAATATGTTCTGATCAGTTTTGACCACCAGTCTGAAACTACTGGATTTTGTTATTTCACACACCCTGTGTAACTGAATATGCTGAGATCTGCCGACTCTAATTGAAAATGTTATCATTTTTACACAGTAATGTGCATACTCCAGGACATCATTTCTTCCTTCACCCTGATCTAACCCTCTGTCCTCCTCTTGTGGACCGAAATTACCAACATATAGTTGTTAATCCCAGTTGGGGCCATCCTGCTTTTGAATATCATTACAGTCAAATTCATTAACTCATGTTGAGTGAATCTGGCTTATCCTTCCAGCTCACTCTCTTTCTCATGCACACACACATACACACTGATGTTCACACACACATAGCCCTCACCCATTTCCCATGATCCCTCAGCTTATTCGGTCTGTTTAGAGAACAGGGAGAAGGAGAATAATTGGCTCTCCTCCCCTGACCCCTACAAGTGGCGTGACAGAAGTATGAATGCAGATCGTAGACTGTAAGAAGTCTTGAAGGCCTTGGAGAATAAGTATAAGTTGTAGTTGTATTCAGTGATCCACTCGAGTAGCTGGAGGAAAAGGGGAAAGTTACTCACAGAGCTGTAAGTCATTTAAGGTTTCCACTGCATTGTGTGGCTTTCAGCACAGTTCTCTGCTGACATACTCGCTTAACCATCTCTCTCTCTCTCTCTCTCTCTCTCTCTCTCTTTCACTCTTGCTCCCTCTCTTCATTAACTCCTGCACAGTGAAACCCCCTTAGCCCTCAAGCTCTCTCTCTCTGTCTCTCTCTCTCTCTCTTTCTCTCTCTCTCTCTCTCTGTTTTATTACGGAGATTGTTCAGATAGAGAGAGCAGAGGAGATTTATCTAAGGGCTACTGCTGCCAAGTCAATGGAAAAAGCTTCTCTTGTCTGTTTGAGGCATTGTTAAAATGCCGCCTGGAGCTTTATTACAAATTGGCCTTATAGATTACTGTCGTTTATGGTGGGGTTTCAAAGGGAGACGCCATCTGATCCCCTCACCTTTTGTAAATGACATAAAAAGCCCCCCCCCCCTCTGCATCTGCCAGACATTTCTGGGCCAAAAACTGTTTTATCATATTTTAAATCAGTTCATTGTGATCAAGCCTCCTGTTTTCACACATCAGACCTAAACATTTAGAATCATCAATGGACATTTAGTCTCTTTGTATTCTTTTTTTGGAATCCAGTCTTTCAACTACTACAGAGGCATGTCAGTTTGGGGTTGCAGCTCTTAGTTTTCTGAACTCCAAAGTTTTGTGCACTCTGTTTTCTGAACCCCAAATATTTTAGAGTTTGTTGCAAAAAAAAAAAAAAAGATATGTCAGCGCTCCATAAATATTTTACTCGTATGATCTAATTTTCACTTATATGAACCCCCAGGTTTATGACTGAAGTTTCTCTTTACTTGATCATATTTATTTTATTTGTCAGAGTAGAAGTGAAAATATGCCTCCCCAAAAAACTTCCCGAAAGTGTGACGCACTTGTAACTGCGTCACACTTTCAGGATATTAACTTCTTGGCTGTAACTCATGTTCATCTTTCTCCCCCTACAGACCAGGTGAGGAACAGCTACCAGCTATGCAACAATGGGACCTTGAGGGTGATGTATGCTAATGGCATGGGCATCAGCTTCCACACAGAGCCACACATCCTCGCAGGGTCTGTCAGCCCTACGATTGGTCGAAGGAACATCACCCTGCCCACCGACAATGGCCTCAACTCCATTGAATGGCGTCTGCGCAAAGAGCAGACCAAGGGCAAAGTCACAGTGTTTGGCAGGAAGCTGAGGGTAAGGTGACATTGTGTCATGACATTGTCAGGGACAGCCTTTAAATCTGTACATATTAAACACAGCTTTTATCTTTGCGTCAAAATATAATTACATGTGTATTCTTGACCATTCAGAGCATCACTGTCTTGGAAAAGTATTACTAACTTTTCTCCCCATTTCATCCTTTCCTGCAGGCCCATGGGCGTAACCTCCTCTCCATTGATTTTGACCGCAACACACGCACAGAGAAGATCTACGACGATCACCGCAAGTTCACTCTGCGCATCATGTATGATGCTCAGGGCCGGCCAGCCATGTGGTTGCCTAGCAGCAGCCTGGCAGTGGTCAATGTGTCCTATTCTACCACTGGACAGCTGGTTGGGCTGCAGAGGGGTAGTATGAGTGAGAGGACCGAGTTTGATCCCCAGGGACGCATCTTGTCTCGCTCTTTCGTGGACGGAAAAGTGTGGAGCTACAGCTACCTCGACAAAGTAAGTAAAGTAGTTCTCATTAACCTTGTCATCTGAGGATCAAAAGTTACCAAGGCAAAGAAATTGCAAGAATAGATAGTAATTTGGACTGGAGAACTGAATTGAAATGATATATCTTTTTTTATGATGAAGAATCAAATTAATCATCTGAGACTAAATGATTCCTAGTCGTATTTCTCAAGAGGCAAGTCATCCATTTTCACAGAAAATCCTGAAGGGCCGCATAGTAATGATGACATTAATTGAATCCATCTTTTGCCTTTCCTTTCTCTGTCTCCCTCTTTGCCTCTAGTCCATGGTGCTGCTCCTGCAGAGCCAGAGACAGTATATCTTTGAGTTTGACACCTCGGGTCGGGTCACGGCCGTCACCATGCCCAGTGTAGCCCGCCACACCATGTTCACACACGTGTCACTGGGCTACATCCGCAACACCTACAACCCCCCGGAGAGCAATGCCTCAATTATCCACGACTTTAGCGAGGACGGCAGACCCCAGGCCACACATTACCTGGGCACCGGCCGCCGTGTCCTCTACAAGTACGGCAAGCTGGCCAAGCTGTCAGAGATTGTGTACGACAGCACTGCTGTCACTTTTGGCTACGACGAGACAGCCGGTGTACTGAAGATGGTCAATCTGCAGAGCGGGGGCTTCTCTTGCACCATCCGCTATCGCAAAATGGGACCGCTCATCGACAAGCAGATCTACCGTTTCAGTGAGGAGGGAATGGTCAATGCAAGATTCGATTACACCTATCACGACAACAGCTTCCGCATCGCCAGCATGAAACCAGTCATCAGCGAGACACCACTGCCTGTTGACCTCTACCGATACGATGAGATCTCTGGCAAGGTACAGAAATCACTGATCTGGTATACTTTCTCTCTTTAATAGTAAGATACATGTTTTTACATGTAGTGTTTACAATGGAAGCACACAGAAAATTGCAAAGAATCAACCATATTAACAGCTTGAGAAAGTAACTTCTATTGTATTTTGAGAAACTGAACTTCCATGTGAAAAAGAATTTGGCTTGTAAAACAAAATCTTTGTGCTTTTCACTGTGCAAATGTACCCTCTTTGGCTGCAGTGGATTCAACCTTTCTATAAACTTCTCAATTCCTCATAGGTGGAGCACTTTGGAAAGTTTGGGGTCATTTACTATGACATTAATCAGATCATCACCACAGCAGTGATGACACTGAGTAAGCATTTTGACACCCACGGTCGCATCAAGGAGGTCCAGTATGAGATCTTCCGTTCACTTATGTATTGGATGACAGTGCAGTACGACAGCATGGGACGGGTGGTGAAGAGAGAGCTAAAGATTGGGCCCTACGCCAACACCACTCAGTACCGCTATGAGTACGATGGAGACGGACAGCTCAGCGGTGTCAAGGTGAATATTTTGTGTGCAAAGAATGGGTATTTTGTGGATTCACTTAATGTCTTCTATGCATAGGTTGAAGTCTCCTTGACCAAGTCACTGAATCCCTATGAGTTCCAGGGTTTCTGTTCTGTTGCTTTATTCTAACCTCACAGTAATGGGGAGAAACTGAAAGGAGATCTTTCATTTTTCAACAACTACTTTGCTTTAAGAGATGTAGTTTCATTGATAAAATACAGTAGGTGATTTACTGTCGATTCATTGTTTTAACATTTATCCTCTCATCCAGGTAAATGACTGGTCCACGTGGCGTTACAGCTATGACCTGAATGGTAACCTCCATCTGCTGAATCCTGGCAACAGCGCCCGCCTCATGCCACTCCGCTATGACCTCCGGGACCGCATCACTCGACTGGGAGACGTCCAGTACCGCCTGGACGAGGATGGCTTCCTCAGCCAGCGCGGTTCAGACGTCTTTGACTATAACTCAAAAGGTCAGCTGTTGCGGGCTTACAACCGAGGGCCAGGTGGCTGGAGCGTGCAGTACCACTATGATGGGCTGGGCCGCAGGGTGTCCACTAGGAACAGCCTGGGACAGCACCTTCAGTTCTTCTATGCTGACCTGAACCACCCTGCCAGAGTCACGCACATCTTTAATCATTCCAGCTCTGACATCTCCTCACTCTACTACGACCTGCAGGTAGGCGTGGGTGCACAAAGATGTGTAAATTTTGGCTCATATAATTTTTTTTTCTGCAAAAACAGGTTGCATGAAGAGGATAATGAACTAGACTGATTGATTAATGCTGTCATCAAAGCAGCACAGCTGTAAGTAATGGTAATACTCAATCACTGACTGTGTCTCATATTCAGGGCCATCTGTTTGCTATGGAGGTGAGCAGTGGAGAGGAGTACTACATCGCTTCGGACAACACCGGCACACCACTGGCTGTTTTCAGCAGTAATGGACAGATGATCAAACAGGTAAAGTATTTTTGACTCACTTAATTTGCTATCAGTTAGGTAGCATTAGTACTCAGACAATTGTGTTATTCATCCTGTTTGTCCAATAAACAGTTAAAAATGTTTAAAAGAAAGACAGGCAGCAAGGTGGATTAAAGAATAGGGAGACTATCATTCAGCTGAAAGGCCCTGGATCAAGCCTCCATAACAGTCTGCTGCTGCCCTGCTGAAATGTCCTTGAGTGTGACACTGAATCCTTAATAGCTCCAGGGACAGCGTTCTGCAGTTGACCCTGCGCTCTGACTTTTCTTTGGAGCGATCAGTTGAATTTCACCAAAAGCAAACCGAGTGTGCTTGTGTCATTTAGGTCCAATACACAGCCTATGGAGAAGTGTATCTGGACTCTAACCCAGAGTTCCAGTTGGTGGTGGGATTCCACGGTGGCCTCTATGACCCCTTGACGAAGCTGGTCCACTTCACCCAGCGGGACTACGACGTCTTGGCCGGGCGCTGGACCTCACCTGACTACGGCATCTGGCCAAAGATAGGAAAAGACCCTGCTCCATTCAACCTGTACATGTTCAAGAACAACAACCCCCTCAGTGACATGCTGGATGTCAAGAACTACGTCACAGGTAAATGAAAATAGAGAGATGTATTAATATGGTGCACATGTTGTATTCTGATGTTTTCTGTTTTCTTCAGCCATTATCATGTATATGTATAAAATGATGGAATATTTATTACATTTTTAAAAAACACTTTGCTACAGTAAATGTTGTGGTAAATGTAGATTCCCTGAAGGATGACACTTCAGAATAATTGTCAGGTAAATACAGTGTTATGCAGATCAGGCATATGGCAGGTCAAGCTGAGTTTAGTTTAGCCAAGGCATGTGGATTTCCATCAAAATAAAAAAGAGATAGAGCAAGCCCAACTTATATAGGCCTATTTAATGACATGGTTATTACTGATGACTGTCATGTTCTAAAAATATTATAGTGCAACTTCCTAATTCCTAATAAAAATTTCACGGTAAAGTGAAAACAACATTAGAAGCCTAGAGAAGCCAAGACAGTTTATGCAAAGAACTCCGTGTCCTTTGGATGACACAGTAGCTGACAGCTGTACACTCCACCGGCAGAGTCATTAAAGATATCCCGTTTCTCACCCCGCCAGTGTTTTCTGATAAAAATGACTCATTTTTCTGCCGTGTTTAACTTTGTCATTCAACTTGGTAATTTCCCTCTTATCTGCTGCTCTAGATGTGAAGAGCTGGCTGGTGATGTTTGGCTTCCAGCTCAGTAATATAATCCCTGGGTTCCCTCGCCATTCTCTCTACTTTGTAGAGCCTCCGTACGAACTGCAGGCCACCCAGCACTGTGAGAACGGACAGGTATGTTACATAAGGACTCACAGCCACTGCACACAGTGACCAAGAAAATCTGCTCACCCTCAAAATCCAATTCAGCATTAACCCAGCAAATATGTTTATGCTGTTCTAATGGAAATTCATGAAAAAACACATTTACAGATCGGACTACCACTTTGTTATCAACTGTCCTAATATGAGTTTATCCAGATATATACAGTGATGGATAATACATTACACTTTCTTCTTACCAAATGATTGGTAACGTTTCTGTAACTTTCTCATGTAGCTTATTACAGGTGTGCAGCAGGCAGCAGAGCGCCACAATCAGGCCTTCATGGCCTTGGAGGGTCGTCTGCTCAACAAGGAACGTCGTGGACGCAAGGACAAGCCTGGCCACTGGTTTGGGACCAGCACCCCCATCATAGGCCGTGGAGTAATGCTGGCGCTGAAGGAGGGCCGTGTGGTGGCTGGTGTATCAGCCATGGCCAGTGACGACAGCCGTAAAGTGGCTCTGGTGCTCAACGGTGCCCTCTACCTTGATGGCACACATTACACCCTGGACGGCAAGGACTGTCACTTTTTTGTGAAAGTGGGCTCTGCTGACAGTGACCTGTTGGCCTTGGGGCTCACCAACGGGCGCAAGGCGCTGGAGAGCGGCATCAATGTAACAGTGAGTGGCCGGTCGAGGAGAGGGGCAACTGTGGAGTTTGCGGTTCCCTCATTAGCGCTGAGCATTCGCTATGGGCTGGCCCTGGATGTGGTGGATGAAGAGAAGGTAAGACTGTTGGAGCTGGCCAGGCAGAGGGCCCTGGCCGGGGCCTGGGCCAGAGAGCAGCAGAGGGCCAGGGACGGAAAAGAGGGCGGTCGCCTGTGGACGGAGGGGGAGAGACAGCAGCTGCTCACAACAGGCAGAGTGCAGGGCTATGACGGCTACTACGTACTGCCGGTGGAGCAGTACCCAGAACTGGCTGACAGCAGCAACAACATCCAGTTCCTCAGACAGAATGAGATGGGCAAGAGGTAACAGCCCACCTGAACTTGTTTGAAGGGCAGACTCTCTCTTCCCTTTCTCCCACTTTCACTTTCCCTTGACCCTGGTCCCTTTCCCACCCAGCCTCCTTGCCCCTACTCCTCTCAAAACCCACGGAGAATTAACCAACAAACGGGGTTACTCACGGAACGCTGCAGGGACTTTTGAAAAGAATGACTTATCAGAAAAAATGTTATTGTTAATTTTACTGCCACAGGCAAAAAATTTAAAGTTTCTTTAAAGCTGTCAAGCGTTTCTTTTTTTGAAAACAAACTGAACAACTGAGAAAGCACTGATGAACTTTGAGAACTGTTGCTTAATGAATAAGAAGATTCCCCTTTTTAAAAAAGATATTGATATTTTCACCCATATTTTTTGGGTCACACTGAGAGCGGCCATGACAGCTACTGAACACATGGTGGAGTTGTGCTGCGCTGGGTTCTGCGGTGAAGGCTTGTCTCTAATAGAAACTGAAGGCAAAGGGACCAAAATGGAGGCAAAGCCATCCCAGATTACAGCCAGCCACAACTATGGAGCAAAAGAGGACATCAGAAACAGCGACAGACAACAAAATGTAAAAGGCCGCCCAATACTATGAGTCATCTCCCTGTCTCAGGCCTCCCATTGTCCACCATGGACCTGTCCTCTGCTGCTGAGGCAGCATATATCCAACCAAGCAACACACAAGCTACAGGCATCCTTGAACAAATTCAAGTTATTAATGAACTAAAAAAATAAACTTTTTAAAAAAACACTGTTTAAAAAAATGATGGCTATATTTGTGGACAGTGGTATCACACAGCATTGTTTTATTTTGAAATGGGGAGAAGAATCATATTACTACATATGTGTCAGACTACACTAAATTTCAGGATGTTGCGTATACTGTAGATGCCGTAGTTTTGTACGTTTCAGTCGCGGTAGAATTGTGAGACTTTCACCAAGGCACTTCTGTACAGAACGATCAAAAACACCCCTCACAAAGTCCTGAAAACATGCTAAGTTAGTATCAAGAGCTATTTATTTTACTTTATTCTTTTTTATTTATTTATTATTCTTAGTACTATATGACAATCATGACAGAGTCACCAGTTGTATTCAAAATGAACATTAGCCGATGAGTTTATTTTCTTTTGTAAAATATGTAAGAAATGTTCATTTTGTTTTTGTATTAATTTCAGTTTGCTGCCAGGGCAAATAATAGTCACTCTCAAAAAGAATAATTTATGTAATAAAGTGTTTTAAAAACGGTTTATACTTTAAATAAAGTCTTTAAAACTGTGAAATCTGTTTTTTCGAAATATATCTCGATGTACAGTGTATAGACCAACCTTTATGCAGCACAGTAGAATATTGTTCAGAATATCAAGTTTTATATTTCTAAGAGGAAGTGGCTTGTAATGTGCGAAATCTTTAGCTGGTCTTACTACTCTAGAGTTTTGTGACACTCTAATATTCCATATCTACAATATCAATCCCCAGTTTGTTGTTTTGACTGTTTTTCGTTTGGAAGCAGAGATATTACTGTCCTAGATCCCAACAGCAGTAGCAGTAATGGATCCCTCTCACTGTGAAGAGACTCGTGCTGGATGTCATAATGTACCAAATCAGTATTATCGAAGGATGATTCTTATACATTCACTGAAACGAGACTCTTCTGAGAACCTTATCAATAAAAAAATACTTGTTTACTTCAACCATGCCACATGTGGTTTCCTTCCATTTGCATCCCCTTTTTTATGTTTTCAGTTTTTTGATGATCGTTGGTGTGCCTGTAAATTCCATCCAAATGACTTGAATGACTAATCCATTCATATCGATTGCATGTCAGAGAAATCCACTCATACTTGTTACCACAACAGAAATTATTGTGGGTGTACTGGAAAGCTCCTTTGACTTTAACAGGTTTGTCACATATCTGTCAGTTTCTTTGTTAACTTCACAGGGGAATTATATGTTTATGTTTCCAATACTTTTGAATGTTTTAACTTTTTAAGTGAGGCTGATGACTGCAAAAAACTGCTTTCCTCTTGCTAGCAACATATCTTATATTTCTGCCCACAAGGACACAGGTGCCAGGGCTCTGACAATGATAGTCAGTCTACTCACTCTCAAGCCAAAAATTACATGCCAGTTCTGATGTGGTCATAAGTAGCCAATGAGATTTAATACATGCATAACCCAGATGCCTATAGGTATATCACATGGTTGTTGCCTTGGTTGAACTGAATGGGTCTACTTTACAGATACCTGCATCTCAGTCCTCTTCAGGTACATCAGGCTGCTGGTATATGAAGCAAGTTATTCTTTCCCTTGTCTGTTTTTGTATAAAATTGTGTTGCAATTAGAAAGTCAATTCATGGTACCTATTTTTGTAATGAAACTGGTCTAACTTTGTGTATACAGTCACTGTATCAAGAAGGCAGCCATGTTGTAAACACGATCCTGCTCCAGCAGGGTCACCTCACACTGTTATAAATAGATACATGGATGCAGCCAAACCCCAACAACTATGATATACCCCCCCCCCAAACACACACATAGACACAAACAATATTAATATGGCTGTAAAAAAATACAAATAATGCTAACTCTTGGGGATAAATTATTTTAATGCAAGATTCTCATTTAAAGCAAAAGGCATCTAACAAGTCATTTGGTTTCATCTGTTTTGCATCAACACATTTTTCCATATTTTCAGTTTCACTTCCAAGGAATGTGAGTATTAAAAAAATAATATTGAAGTATTTTTTTATATCAGGATCACCATGGAAAAACATTGCAGCCATTGAATGTTACATAATCAAACATAAATCATTGTCGTCCTTAGAAATGCATTCTATTTATTGTCATATGATTAACCTGAAACATATCTTAGCAAAAACAGCTTCTGTGCAAATAAAAGGGATACATTTCAAGCATCAGCTTTTTAAGAGGACCCCGTAGCTTACTGGCATCCAGGGGTCTTGTGTGTGGGTCTGGGTTACAGGTTTGGCTCTGGGGATGGGAAGTAGCATTTCTGGAATGGAGGACGGGGGTGATTGGGAGATGGCTGGAGGGGTAGGCAGGAGAAGAATCTTACAGAGGTAATAAGATCATAAAGTGCCAAAGGAGAGCCTCTCACCACACGAGCCTGAGATCCAAGTGTGTGTGTATGTGTGTCTTGTATGTGCTTGCGCATGAGCGTTAGTGAATGAGCGTGTGTGCACGTGTGCAGACGCTCGCTTCTGTTGGTGTTTATCTGCCTTTTCTGCGCTGTGTGCATGTGGTGTGCGTTGTGTGTCGGTGTAAGATTACAGTACAGAGCCTGAGATTTAGGGTATGCTTAGAAGCTCAGTTACAAGCTGCTACAGAGTACCCCCTGGACTGGACAGGGTCGGTGAGTGCTGAGGACTTCACATCAAGGTAGAGCAGGGGCTCTGGGAAGAGACTTGTAGACTTCCATGTGGGATTGAGAAGTGGCTTTATTTATAGACAAGCAAACGACTTGGGAGAAAACAGGGACCAAGGGCAGTAAGGGAGTGCGAGGTTTAAGGCGGGGGAGGTTGATGGGGTGGTAGGGTTCGAGGCACAGAAATTGGGCACGGGGTAATGAGGTCAACAGTTGGGGAATAGTGTTATGTCAGCATGTCCCAGAGACAGCAGCAACACAGAGCTGTCCAGCAGGCTGTCAGACATGTGTCTCCTGTGTCATCTCTCCTCCTCTCCTCCACCACATACACTAGAGAGAGAGATGGGGAGGAAAGAAGAAAGGCAAGATGGAGCAGGTGGCAAGGGATGAGGGAGGGAGGGTGAGAGGCAGCAAGAAGTGAGATAAAGAAGAGGAGGAGAGAATGAAAAATAGAGGAGGATTTCAAGAACACAGTTAGTGATTCTTTCTCTGAAATTACATAAAACCATCAATAATTATTTGAGTTGCACATGGGATTTTCAGGAGTGACTTCCTGTTTAACCACTGCTCCTACAATTTTTCTCTAATCATGTTCATAATGAAAGATGCACGTCACCATGGTAATGCCTCAGCAGCTGAGATCAGACACCATTATTGTTGAGTAACATTCTCGCTACTTGAGGCATCACTGGGCAAATGAGATGAGACCTTGTGGGCCTATGCACACATTCATGCCACCACAAGGTTTCACCTTTCATTACAAATGCAGTCAAAGACATGTAAGGTAGTCACTTTATTTTTAGTGGGTATGTCTAATGAGTAACATGAAACAATTATATTACGTAGGCTATATGTAAGATTTACCATATGTTAAAGACTAACCCACATGTCAAGCAAAGGACAAACTGAACAAACACATCTCCATTTCCTTGTGTTTGTGATTAATCATTCATGCAGAGGGAAACACTCATCCAGCTTTTAACAGCCAGTCAGGGCGTAGGTGAACGTGTTACCTTGGTAACCAGCTCCTGGTCAATAGATAAAGAGAATCTAGCTGGCCACTTATCGTACTGAACTCTGATGATAATAATATGACAGTAATTTGAACCAGTTAATGATTAGCCCATACAAAATAATAAGGTGTTCTATCAGAATGACTCACAGCCAAGATTTCATTGATAGAACATTCTCCTTTGATCAGCCAAAAGAGGCTTTGTTGTGAGAGAAAATAGCTCCAGATAAGCCTCATTTCCCTGCTTGCATTTATACACAAAGGTGATAATCATGCTCTCTGGAAGCAGGTGCACTCTCTTTGCATATTCAGCCTGAATATTTTCCAACTGTTCCTTTTCGTTTAACACCTTTTACTACAGTTCTACACTAGGGTTGCTCAACTGAGAGTTGTTAGTGGATCTGTCCACACTGTAACAAGCATTTTATCCTTCAACTGGTTTGTCATCACACTTCTTAATCCTGAGTTACTGAGCCTATTCAGTAACAATTATTGCATTTTATAGTCCCAGTCAACTCTCCTCAGTCAGTAAAACATTTCCCACATCATCTGCAGCCTTTCAGCTGGCCACATTCTCTTCCTACAGCTATTTAATGACAACAGCCAATTCAGGGGTACATAATTGCATCAATCTCTTTTATATGATAGCACTCACCTGTGTTTTTGGGAGCTTCCCCATACATGGGCCCAGGAGGGGGCCCCCCCTGCCAGCCAAACTGTGGTTGTCCGGGATATCCATTGTAAGGGGGCTGTCCCGGGCCAGGATACGGGCCTCCAGGGCCCATGGGTCCGGCAGGGTATTGAGGGTAGGCGGAATTAGGCTGCTCCATGTTAACAGGGTATCCCTGAGGATAGCCCTGAGGAGGGTAGCCTTGTGGAGGAGGGCCCTGGACTGGGTAGCCCGGAGCATTGGGGCCAGGGCCCGGATAAGGAGGGGGCTGCTCAAAATTCATCTGTGAAAAATAACCTGAATGATGAGAAACAGAGAGATAGCGCGAGCGAGGAGAGAGAGAGAGAGAGAGAGAGAGAGAGAGAGAGAGAATGGGGGATGAACATAATGTCATTGTTTTGATGTTAATAAGCCTGTTGAGTCAACACAAATATACAGATGGCAGACATCCTACAGGTGTGACATTACCAATGCTAATGTCAATTCAAGAAACGCATGTAATATGTTAGAAATCAAGCAGCTTGGCTTTTTTGCACACACAGTTCAAGTTTGTTTAGAGCCCTTAACAATCTTACGATCTCAAAATGCTTTATAAACCTACATCGGGTATTTACATGCAAATAAATAAAAATGTATTATTTAAGCAGGAAATGCTGCTATACTGTAGGCCTATATCAACAGCCATGTTTTTAACAGTTCTACCAACAATGCCATTTTTCAAATAACTGTAATAACGGACAACAGATTGTGATTATTATCTAAACATTTATTCCACTCCGCCAGCACAAATAGGTCCGTCAGATTTCAAGAGACTGAACGGTTGCTAAGCAACACAATTTCCCGACCGCAGGCTAGCTTGCTACTTTGCATAGGTCTACACATTACCATAGGCTAGCTAGTAGGTCACACCTGGAAGTTTGCACAGCAGTCTCCAGGCTAATTTTCCATCCCCCTCGCCCCTTCTGAGAACGCTGTCGCGGTACGAAGTTTGCTGCAATGTAGATAAAGCGCAGTAATACATATACTCCTGGAATGCCTCTTGACCAATCAAATCGCTCGACTGGATCTAACTGTTGTATAAATCTGCATATTTTTTTCCAGTGATCCCAAACTCCCAAATTATTCCAGTGACCCCAAATTTGATTTAGTAAGTAACATATAAGATCAGTGCTTGGTATTGGTATGGGCTATGGAAAAAAGATATCACTGCATCCCTATTTTGTGTGTGTGTGTGTGTGTGTGTGTGTAATTCAGCATGGATTCAGCCTCTAGAGTCACATTAGTCAATTCCTTTGAGTCCTGATATAAGTTCACAACATTTTAAGCACGGCACCAATGTGATGCAACTGCCCAGAACAGCACAGTATGGTTACCATGCCTAATCCCTACATCACCAACCAATCGTGTCTCTTGCCACCTCACGCCTGTTGCATTCTAATGTGGCAAATAACCCTGGTTTCCATACACAAGTACAGCATATAGAATGTGGCCACCAAACTGTTCACATTTAACCAATGTCTCTCCGGATGGAGCTTTAAGAGGGTGTTTTACTTTACAATCATCCTATACAACATCCATCAGCTTTATCAGAGATAAAC
This sequence comes from Neoniphon sammara, assembly GCA_900302535.1. Classification (NCBI taxonomy): domain Eukaryota; kingdom Metazoa; phylum Chordata; class Actinopteri; order Holocentriformes; family Holocentridae; genus Neoniphon; species Neoniphon sammara. The sequence goes on along the minus strand of OMKZ01015036.1, from coordinate 56,935 downwards.
TAAACACCATTATCTTAGTGTGCACACAGACTCTTTACAAATACAGGAGGCGGCTTCAGAGTGTGCTATTGTATGACAGGGTAACGCAAGCCAAATAAGCCAGGCAGAGAGAGAGAGAAAGAGAGAGAGAGAGAGAGTGTGTCTTTGTTTGGATTCACGGCCATTCTGAAAGGCGC
>OMKZ01015036.1:16172-56739 GCA_900302535.1 Neoniphon sammara | reverse complement strand
AAACACCATTATCTTAGTGTGCACACAGACTCTTTACAAATACAGGAGGCGGCTTCAGAGTGTGCTATTGTATGACAGGGTAACGCAAGCCAAATAAGCCAGGCAGAGAGAGAGAGAAAGAGAGAGAGAGAGAGAGAGAGACTGCAGCTTCCAAAGAGGCCCAAGGTGTAACTTCACACTTAGAAACACAGAAATGCAATACAAGGTGTCAAGTTATCAAAATGACACTTTGGCAGGGAAGTACTTGGTCACATCTTGGTCACTATCTATTAATACGATGCCACTTTCTTCTCATGTCAAAAATGGATATTTGGAAAATATTCAATATTTAATTTTCCATTCAGAGTAGTGAATGCTGTTTTTATTAAATTCATTTTGATTCATTTGACAACTTTAAAAACACAACAAACACAAATAAAAAACTTCAATGCTGCCCCACTAGAGTCATAGACTTATTTCCATTGAACAACATCTGTAGTAATGTGAAAAACAATACGTATTCCTACCATAATAATCAAATTGTATCTATGCAGTTCAGTACTTGCAACTTGACACCCAAATGTCTGAAGGTCATGCTATCCATCCACACTATCCAGAAACCACGATTTCAACCTGAAGCTATTTTCACAGTAAATGTCAGTCGTCAGCTTAGCGCTTGAAAGCAATTTCTTTTGATCTATAGCGCTTGAGCAAAAGAAAGTACATTTCCCGACCACGCACTAACGGCATCTGATGAGATATATCACCACAACCCACATACTGCCATGTGTCACTGAAGTCCCCTATGTGAAAATACCATAACAGAGGAAAGTGGGCCAGTAAGACAGAGTGAAGCGCTGCAAATGTGCTAGCCTTCCCAGGATTCCTCTGTCACCCTGTGTATGTACACTATAAACACCTAAATAGGACACCAACTCCCTTCTGCTCAGACTTTGCATATGCTGAGTTTCCACAGCCGGATCTCTGTCTGAACCAAAGAAATGCAGTAATGCCGAGTTGATACTCGGCCTGTGCTTCTAAAACTGGTAGACAGGACACCATTTGGCAATGCTTTAATCTATAGATTACAATACAGATAAGTATACTTATTATCAAGATATCAGCTTTAGTTAGGTACAAAAGTGTAATGACTTGCAATTACATAACTAAACAGCTTTAGTTTGCTTTATTTTTTCATTGCTTGACCTCTTTAAGGGCCCTAGTATGGTAATAAAATGAATAACACTGGTTAAGGCAGCGCTTGTGTAATGCTTTGTACTCAAAGACAGGTCACTGAGTGGATTTCACACTAAGTTACTAAATAACATTCAAGAGATAAAATAGACCAACAAGGAACTGAAAGGAGGAAAACTGTTAATGGTATATTTAGCCCATGTTCTGACATGATTAGGTTGCTGTTTTAAAAGCAGCCATAAGCTATCTTCTTTGTGCAGTGCTAATGACAAGATGGCTAAACATTTCACCTGAGTGTGTCCTTTAAACTACTGACAGATGGCAAAGACTTGGTAACTATGGTTACTCAGTTCGATGAGGAACAGAGGAGTTTCTGGTGCTCCTTCTTTCTTTTTGAGGGTCATGGATGGTCATGGACACATGTATGACAGACAAAACATATATTCACACATGTAATTCACTAACTCCCCTGCTCAGTCACTCAGAGTTACCACAGTGAGTATATGCTTTGTATCCTTATGAGGGAAGCAGTAAAATTACACAACTATCCAACCTGTCCTCCCTGTTAACAGGCCTTGATAATTTGCCTCACCTTAGTTCCAGCTCAGGTGGGTCACCTAAGACCACAGAGCACTATATTACAAGCTAAAGGGTGAGGATGGGTTTCTTTAAATAAAAACTTATAAAGAATTAGTAATCTTTGATAAATAAAGATGTTGGCAACAACAGGCCTTGACTCCTTTGTATGTTTCCTCTGTTTATGTAAGTTTGCATGTGTTTGTCATTTGTTTGGTTTGTTTCTGCTGCTCTGCCAGAATAAAAGCAAGCCAGGAAAATTTGTTTCCACAACAATAATATCAGATACACAGACACAGGCAGTGCATCTGAGCAGGGTCCAACAGCATTACAAGGAATATCTCTGAACTTTATGGCGTTGAATTGAGAAAGGCTAAAGGCTAAATTTCACAAGAAGCTGAAATATAAGCTAAAGGGAAAGTAAAGTAAAACATGGCCTGATCAAACACACATAGGGCAAATATCAGAAAGCCTATCCAGGGATGCTGCTTTTCAATTTAAAATATCCTGTATCCATCATTAACTATTCAGTATCACTCTGTATTCAATTGCTGTGAACCATTATTCTGCTTCTAGTGTACACATTAGTAAGTTCTCACATGTTGTTGTGAGGACCTACACAAATAAACAAAGTACCATTTTATCATGAAAGCAATTAAAACAGGAACTTTGCCAATTAATAATACTTTATAATTTAAAATTTCTCATTATATATAACCAAATAAATGCTTATTTTTTCTTACTTTAAATGTATTAAATTAAAAACAACTATAACTTGATCTAATTTTCTTTTATGCTCAAGGAAATCCATTAATAATGTTTTTCCTATTCAAAAGAAATAGCTATTGTAGTGGTGAGACCACAGAACAGGGATGAATAGAATCGCCATACCTAATCAAATCAGCTCTCCTGAATGGACATTTGTTTCACCTCAAGATGGCTGCCACAAATGTTTGATGATGTCATGGATAACAGCATTGATTATGTGGTACTATGGCCAGGGAATCATTCTGAAGGTAGCCATGCTAATCATTACACATTTCTGTGGCTCATGCACTGTCACCAATGCTCATTTCCACGACTTCAATACCTTAATTCTCTGGCAGACATCTTGAAGTGCAGCAAAAGAAATTACTTTGCCCTCTATTGATTATATTTCTGTGGGTGATACATGTTTTTTCCCCCATCTAAAGACATGCCCTCCAGGTGAGCTGTCTGTATATAACATATGTGGCCCATGTACATGCTGTTTACTTCCATTCCTTGTCTACAGTCATCACAACACAAAGAAAACGGCTCCATAATGAAGACGCCCCATTGGCCCTAATTAAGAAGCAACAATCAGAGCCATCACACGGAAACACGCACACACTCAGTAACAAACACACAATGACAGAGCTAAATACTCACGACAAACCAGGAATAATGCAAAACAATGGAAATGGTCCTTTGTTATGCCATCATATCATTCGGTGAGTTGTAATTCCTCGCCTCGTTTACAGTAAGTTTTTACAACAACTACCAACGAAAGCAGTGTGTTTATATTGACGCTCAAAACGTTGATTTCATCTTAATAAAATTATTAATGTTATTTACCTATGTCTATTTTTATGTTATTATCATTGTTATAAGTATTACCGTGTAGGTAATCTCACCGTAGGTAACCGTTATAACCTGTTATATCGTGACATTATATTATAAGCCAAATTCAAGTCGCACCTTCAGGCCACAGCCCAATAAGCACTGACGAGTTGCAGTTTTCCAACCCCCTAAGTTCATCACGACTATGCTCATAAAAACAGAAAATGTGACTTACAGACTGTCGGAAACCACCTACCTTAGAATAAAGGGTATCCTTGTCTGTTGAAAATAGCAGGCGTTTCTGTTTAGGACGAACCCCGTTTAATTTTAAATATTTATTTCTATTTTTACCGCAATGAACGACCCTCGATCTCGTCTCAAAAACCCAGTGCGTATCTGTCGTACGGGGACCGTGACGTCATATGAACGGTAAGGCACGGGGTGTGCTTGTGAGGGGGAAAAAAAGTCCCTGCCGGCCTCCATCGCTCGACACGTGATTGGCTCTTGTGACACTCGCTGCTGAGAGCGTCCAATCGTAAACAAGAACGATGACTCGGTGCTGATAAACGTCAAGGAAAGCGGTGACTCCTGATCTTCTGACTGGATAAAATATTACACATCACAGACCCAGTGACGAAGTATACACGAAACTGGAAAGTAGCTAAAACGAGTGACTAATCCTTGTTAATCATTAATTAATGTCCGAAACTTTCGCCCTTGGAATTTGATTATTGGTGTTATCAGGCATATAACAAATGCACATTGTCATAAATTAGGCTACTATTGTGCTGTTTTTATTGTCTATAAATCAATGTACACCAATGCCTTGTCTACTTGTGTCAGTGTTTAAATTCATATAGTCTCCCAGCAATGTGCACCTGCGGCTGCCAAGACAGGAGGGTGCAGTTTTTATTTTCTCCCGGCAGATGTCAGACAATCCCCAGTCTATTTTTCGGTGAAGTTTGGGTCGTTACTGTTGGGGCACATTGTGACACACTGGGAAGGGGAAACTGGTTTGTGTTGGTTTGTAGGCTACTGTGTTTTTGTCTGCGTCTGTGTTCTGTTTTGTTTGTCTGGCAGTCAAACCCCTTTTCCCAACAGCCATTTTGACACGAATAGTAGCGTAAACACAGTTGTTAGTAATAACATTAATTAAGATTCCGTTCCATTTACAGAGCCAGGGTCCTATTGTTGATGCTGCCTCACTGGAACACCTGTTTTTACCCTGCTATTTCATGTCAAAATGCCTGCTGTTTAAAAAAAAAAAAAAATAGACGATGGTCTAATTTAGCATATTAGACCATCATTTGAGGATCACTTAGGTTACAGATACAATACAGACTTTTAAAAGTGCTTCAAAAAGTATCATTAATCAAAATATCCATTCAAGTACAGCAAGGAGAGTAGCTGTAATCTGTTATTTTCCATCTCTCGTTACAAAGCCCCAGTACTTTGTCCTCTGTAACTTCTGCCTCTTCTGTTTATGGAAGAGTAGCCCATTTCTGAGTGAGTCTGCTGAGTTTCTGTTCTGACAGGAGAGAGCTATGGCTCATGGGAAATTCTCCATGTGCCAAGCTCCAACCCAATTCTTGAGTCTTGTCATTGTCTGTGCTGTCTGGATATCGAGTAAACATACACCTTAAAGCAAAGTGTAAGTGAACTGCAATATGTGAAGACATGGCCGTGCAGCTGCACCCCATCTCCAGTGACCAAACAGCACGCATGCATGCACACACGTACACACACACACACACACACACACACACACACACACACACAGGCAATAACAGAGGGAGACAGGGTTGTGAAACACCACCTCAGTTCTTCTTCCAAATTCCTTCACCATGTGGTATGGCATCACATAGCTAGTAGCGACAGTATGAATATAGTAGCATACCAGCAGCAGCAGTAACAGCTGTCATTTACAGTGGAACCTAAAAGGAAGAAGTGTTTTCAGCAAGCCAACAGCAGATAATGAAGCAACGCGTTATGAGCCATGCTAAATGAGTGTGTGGTAACTATATCAACGGACACAATATATCCTCCAACAAACCATGACCCAGAATTTAGGTTAGATGTGAACACTCAAAGCTGTGTTTGTAGCCAGACTAAAGTTATGCGTGGACATGATGTTGGTGAAAGGTATTATTACTGGTGACACTTTAAGCAATAGCTGGACAACAGCTACCCAGAGTCTGAGACTATCCAATGGGGTGTAACAAACGTTGGGTAACAAATAGAACCATAAACCTTATCCTGAGATCAAGCCAAATGCATAACAGCACAGTACAGTCTGCATTTCTTCTCACTCTACACCCATGTTATCTATATTTGGTATGTAATAAACAAATATGGGAAAAGTTCTCTGATTACATTCTTGTTTACTTGAAGTTCCAGATGTGTGTGTTTACTGCATCGAAACAATTTAGATAGTATTATATGGCTCTACCTATTAATCCACACTAACTAAGCAGCTTGGAACAAAGTATGATATACTGTGTATCTGCAAACATTATATGATTCAGGTGTGATGAAAGAAACTAGTAACAACTTAGTTTTGAACTTATCTATTATTACAGTGAAGTCATTTAAATATGTTAAATGTGTTGTAGAAATAGAACAATGAGAGACATAATTAAGAACTGTCCCATCTAGAAGCTACCATGTGATTGAGTTAGGGTTTGACCTTTGTGTGTGTGTGTCTGTGTGTGTGTGTGTGCATGCACGCGTGGGTGCACAAAGTATCTTCAACCTCTCTATATCCTTAGATCCTTTTCTTTTTCTAGCACATCTCTCTTACATGATGATTCTGTGGTTGCAAGAATATTGTCAGGGCTTTGAACTTTTTTCTCCTTATTACTGGTTGTTTATACCTTTGGTCATGTTGTAACTGTAGTTAACTTCACTGGTGCATTCTTCACACCTCACCCTGGAAAAGAGAGACAGTTGAATTTCTAAAATCTAAAACTCAGTGCAAGTATATGTACATGCATGTCTGAGACAAGCATACCGCCCAGCTTACCCCTGCTCCTTTTCCTGTCATGATAGATGTGACCAAACAGGCCGGGTGTTTGAGTGTCTGTTTACATCGTCACCACAGCAATTCAGCTCCAGTCTGTGCAATCAGCTTCAACGTGAGGGCCTGACAAAAATAGAGCCTCATACACCCCTTCCAACCCTCACACCCCTCGACCCACCTCCCTACAGGGAGCTGGGGGTGGAGAGAGGGGAAAAGGGCTGCAAGGAGATGAAAAAGGGGCCTATTTTGTGTGTGGAAAAGGGCAATGGGGCAAGTTCACCAAGGTTAATTTAAACTCAGTGCTCAGTGCAGTGGTAGTCATGCAAAAAAAAAAATAAATGTTGTTTACAGTGGTCCATGACCAACATTTTCCAAAACAACAGTTTGTACAATTTATATGGCAGCAAATACAATTAGAGTTTTTATGAGTCTAGATAAAGCATTTTCCTATCATGGGCTGTCTGGGGCAAGAAATACACACTGCATCAACATTTAAAGAGATGGTCAGGTTCTTTGGTCATACCTATTTGAAATGTGTTTTTGATTACCATTTTATATTGTGCCTTTTGTAATTTGTATTTGTCTTGCGTTACAAAAGTAAGATGTAATTTCTATCAAGACACTTGAAAGATGAATTTGTGTATACTCGTGTCAATATTAGTATTTCAATATATACTCACAGTAGTTTCTAGAACACATCAGATTTTTCTTTAATAAAATAGGCACAGTCAAATTCAGTTTATACAGATATCTTAGCTATGCTCTCAAGCCAAAGCATTGACAAGGTCATGTGTCATATACTTGGTCAGGATGAATGGAGCCACAGAGACGTCAAGCTATGCCCCAAGACCCCACTGTAAAATAAAACTCTTGTAGAAAGCCCATCTACCTGACCATATGATCAACAAACAAATATTACTGTATTTGTCTATAACTATGGATGGGATGATAAATGGCCAATTATATTGAAAATGATGAGCAGGTGTGCTTGGCTAGATAGTTTAGTGAGTAACCAAAGGAGACAAGAGCAGCCACAGTTAACTTTTCTAATGAAGCTACTGTCTACCAAATGAAAACCTTCCTCAGCAAAAGTTCATGCTACTTCTAACATCAGCACAGCCCCCAAAAGCAGCAAGCAGCCAATTAATTTTTTTCCATCTCAATATTTGTGTGAAACAGCCTATGTGCCATACTTTGTGAGGTTCATATACTTTGTATCTATAAAGAAATAGATAAACAATAAATGTCAGAGTAGCAGTGACACTACATATGCAGGTTTACAGTTTTCCAAGTATGTGTGTGGTTTGAGTTTGAATTTATGGAAGTGGATGGGTAGATGCATATGCATGCATATATGGATGATTCCCCACCCCCTTTTTTTAATACAATCCTATTGTACATAGGTGCACAGGTATATATAAGGACAGTGATTTAATAAAACTGGATCTCTCAAAACTACAAGAAGCAGCTCGTGATTTTCTACATTGCATCTGGCCTCCTTCTCACGTGCATGCAGCACATGTGTACCCACATTTGTTCAAACAAGCATTTATAGATCAATACTGTATGTACACACTCAAACACAAGACAAATACCCACATGCACACACACACTCAACCATTCTATTTGCTGTCATTCTGATAATTGGACCATTATGACGGCTATCATACCTGATCAAGCAAAGGGCTACACACTGATAATTGGCACATAGTATCCTGTACTGAGAAGATTAGCAGTAGTTTCACCTGTGTGTCCACTATTTATTTAATTTCCTGGCCTGTAGTGCACAGTTTGCACACTGTGTCTGTTTAGAAAACAGCAGAAGCTAACTTTGCATGCTCTCAAAAGCACTGCAGTGCACAACATACTGAACACACACTGTTAAAACCGCTCCCAGCTTGTTGTCAAACAGCAGTAGGTAGATCAAAGAGCTTACTTGCCAAAGAGTCACTTTTCCATTAACGCAATGCAAATTGGTTCTCAGTCATGTCAGCAGGTCCATGGGAGCACAACAGCTGAGCACACTGACCCACATCCCAGCTCAAAATCAACCCACAGGGACCAGGCTATCTGTTCTCATACTGTAGCTTCAAATCCTACATGTATGTACAAGCACATGTATGTAGCTTAAACCGAGCAGCAGCCTTAAAATCCAGAATGAGGAATCAGCATTCCCAAAACAAATGTTTCCTGAAGGTTATAAGGCCATACTTGCATCATACGCTCAAAATAATTTATGCATAATCGATAAGTCCACCATGACATAGTTGAGATGACAGGCTGCTCAGATACACCAAATGCCAAAATAGCAGTTAAATTTAACCAGCAGGTGTAATACTCAACTCACCCTCAACCCCCACCCTGCAAAGTGGTTTCAATACATTTGGCCTTTGGGCCGCAGTTGCCCTCATTCCTTACGCTCTCTGGCTTGGCTCAGTGGGTACTAGACCAGGCCACTCCTACAGTTTGTCTCATGTATAGATCAGTGTATTAAGCCCTGACCTAATGCTGATACAGCGTGAGAGGCTGACTGCACACTGTGTAGAGGGTTAGTATAATACTGGCAGGCTCTCTGCCTGTCAGTATTATACTAACATGCCAACAGAGCACTTACAGAACAAATACAGTCCTACATTGTTTCCAGCTAACACAGAGAAATACTTGACACTGTGTCTTATACAGGACAGAAGGTGTGGGTGTTAAACAAGGCCATCGTTATATATACAAAAACTGTTTCACTATTGTGGAGTATTTCCACTAACAGTAAAATACCATTCATGCCTCTTAACAAAATCCACATGTAGAGTAATAGAGCATACATGCAGCAGTTATGTAACTCTTCATTAAGCTGCTGGACATCGTGACATAGGTTTCTGTGGTCACATGCTAATGATTTCTCCAAGGTTTTATGAGGCTCTGTTAAAGACAAACCTTACACACAGAGCTGTGTGGTCTCAAAGTTGCTGTTAACCATGTAGCTGTAAACCAGGTACTTTAAAGAGCATATTCAGGACCTATTACCCAAAGACCTACAAAAACATAATCAAGCATGGACAATGCCTATTTACTCATCAACGCTGAAGTATCCTCTTAAAAATGTACAATATGACAGGTTTTAACATGTAAATTACCATTTTAAACTTTTCAAAGAAAAAAACTGAATATACAAAGCAGCTTGTGTAAGGTTGGTTACTGATGAAATGGGTTTTACCCACCAAATGTGTTATCTGAATATGACATTTTGTAGCCTTATTTGCTATTTGCATGTGTCAAGCTCTGATTAGAAAAATTCAATTTAGCAGGAACGTAGTTAAGGAGAAGGACTACATACGCATATTTAAAATGGGTTATAACATTTTCAGCCAATTCATATTAAATTACTGCTGCAAATGAATAACAATGTCCTAAATATGGGCTAAAATATTGTTAGTGTTTGAGTGTTTTGTGCATTTAAGTAAAACCCACACAGACATGTTGACAGTTTGATTTTTTACTTTTTTTTTTTTATTAATGGAAATTATTCACATCTCTCCCTCCACAAAAAAAGGGGAGGAGCTGACTTTCAGTAGGCCCTGAACCCCCACAAATCAGGAGACCCTTGTATGGCCATCACAAGGGGAATCAGCATTCCATTTTTTGGGGGGAAATAAAACAAAAACAAACTGATACCTGCAGTGAAAAACCCTACTTTACATGTCGTACTGTAATCATCTTATATCCCCTAGCTTAGAAAACAGGCAACATAGTACCATATTGTATTTACAAAGAAAATAAATCATAAAAGAAGTGAAATCAAAACCGATTAATTCCTTCCTGCTGCAGCTCTGAGGTGAGTGTGCCACCAATCCTCTCATTTATTGTCCGTTCTTCACTTAATACTCTGGTGCTTTCTTAGGGTCAAAAACACCCTACAGTTTTGTTTTTCTCTTTTTGGTTCCTCAAAAAGGTTTTTTTTTAAAAAAAAAAAAAAAGAAAAAAAAGGAAGTGGACGTGTGACGTGTAACGTATAGGGATCTTTAGAACATGACTCTCCACAGGAGGTAATACAGGAGTTCAGATGTCCATCTCAAACTGGTTGTCATCTGTTCAAGAGAAAGAGAGAGACAAGAAGGAGAAAAAAGAAAAGGAGAAAATTCACAATCAGTTGGCATGTGTTTTAGTACATCAAGTTTGGCCACACCTTGATAACAGATGGCAGGCAAGAGGTCCAAGCTGCAGCTCTTACCTCTGATGTCAATGTAAAAAAATTAAACATTAAAAAAATAAAACACTTGAATAAATGAGAGCAGCCTCCTAATCCAAAGCCCGCAATATATCTTTAAGTTTACCAACCCAGACAACAGAAGCAGGAAAAGCAGGTCACACCTAATCCCCATGGTCTTTATCTTGACACGAGGAACGAAGCAGGATAAATGGACGGTTGGCTATTTTGCTCCAAAACAAACTGCTATCTCAGCTTGTCCATGACTGGTGTCTACAGACACTATACACTGCCAGAAAGAATCCTTCTGTACGGTCATTGCCAAAACAACAGTCTTTTATCTCCAATAACTGGTTGTCCTCATTGTTGCAAATAGCCGTTAGATTAGATATACACAAAAGGCAGTGACATGGGCAGTAAGTATGCAAATTTTCCAGACAACTTTGGATATCTTTCCTAACCGCTCAGCAAAAACAGATTAACAGCACACACTATCAGTATGACAGATACAAAAAGATAGCCTATCAAATATGTAGCATGTAACTGTGAATTTCTCTTGGAGATGAATAAAGTATCTATCTATCTATCTATCTGTAACAACATTGTCACTGGCCTAGTTTGGAAGGGCCACAACTGTAAAAGACTAGTATAAAAAGTGGTGATAATGACTGAACTCTTGTGGTTTCACCCCTATACAAGGTCCTCAATAAGTCACAATGTGAAAAAACACTGCGGAAACACATGCTGGACCTAAGCTATCTGCTATATTGGCAGATGTCATAACACTCATGAACACATAAAATGCTGACTGAGATTCTGTGAGCAGAAGTTATATGGCTCCCACTGCACTAAGTTCATAATAACATGATGACTAACAAAAAAAAATGCCTGCTCTGCACAAGTGTCTGTTTGTACAGACCTTAGACTGACAGTTAAATAATTTGCTATATTGTTTTCTTGTAGATTTCAAAGATTAAAAACATATACAGATGAGTTTGCCTGCTAGGTCACTCCTTTCCTGGAGTTCTGACTATGTGCAAAAAAAGATGTTGTACTCAGTGGTGTGTTTACCTGCAAGGTCCTTCTCCTCTTCCTCAGCTTCCTCTTTGAGCTCTTGCAGCTTCCCAATGGGGTGCGTAGCAGGTACTGTTACCCCGGGGATCTGGGGCAGACAGCATGGGGGAGTCCGGGCGATGGGCGAGTTTCGGCACTCCAGCAGAAACTTCCTGTCATAGATGATGCGGGTACCTGCGTATTGGAAAAGGATTTGGGGGGTGAGATGGAGGTTTATTCAAGGACAAAGTAATCATCTGTAGTATACAAACACCACATCTCATTCCCCGAGTTTCTTGGTAAATTATTTTAAACAGACCTGCTAGAATTTTATATGTTCAAAGCGACAGCTCAGTTAGTAGACTATGTTCGGTGTGTTATGTTTACTTCTCCACTACTGTAGAGGGGATGTGAGCCACAAGGGGAGAATTTCACAGACCAGGATTAGCAAGTTAGCCAATGTTTCAAAATATCTTCAGTAATTTTGTTTATTATTAGCAAGCATCAACATGCATGACTGAATCATATTCCTAAATGTAACGTTCAAGTTTGGTTTTACACAGCAGATTCAAATCGTTATCATTGGCATATAGCATAACCTTTTTCACAGTTAGCTGGCTAACCTTCTAATCCTGTTTTGTGAATTACCCCTGAGGTGGTGTGTGTGTGTGTGTGTGTGTGTGTGTGTGTGTGTTTGTGTTAGCTCAGCCTCGTGGTCGACAGGGCTGCTGGACAGATGCCAAACTAACACACCCTGTTCTCTATGTAGGAAAGAGGGGAGGGATGAAGGCTGCCACTGCAAGCAGTTCTAGGAAATGAGAGCACATGAACATGTTCTCTCTTTGGACCATGAGGCCTCAAGATTAAACCCATATGTGGCCTCCTCTGGCTCCGTTAAGACTTAGTATTGCCAGTTGAAGCAACATTCCCAGGTGTGTATCCATAAGCAACTTTCCTCAAAGTTGCTCCTCATCAGAACAAACAAGGATCAACAGTTTTCTGCACATGCCACCTCAATGTTCCAATTAGAGCTGAAATTATTTTATCTCCTACACCAACTGCATACACAACCACTGCCAACTTCCCATGTCAAAATGCCTCTCTGCATATCTGGCTTAATATTATCAGTCTGTCACGAGTCACGACGGGATCCAACGTCAAAACTTGGCCAAAGGGACATAAAAACTACCTGCGTCTCAAATGGCATGTTGTGATAAAGTGAAGTTTGCCCAGCAGTACACTAACTCAGGGAGTGGTCTGCTGCTCTTGCTATTCTGCACTGGAGTTTGAACCATTCTGTACAGTATCACTTCACCCACTTCATAAAGAAAAACATGTTATGTAATAACTGACTGTGACTGGTGAGAGGCCCATCCTGGACAAAAGGGGAACAAAACAGGAGGGTGAAAGAGGAAAAATGGGGCAAAACAAAGGGGCTGGAATGCAAACTAGCACAAGCAATGCAGTGGAAAGAAGCCTAACTATGCAGGGCAGTTATGCAAAACAGGGCTCAGTCCCTTGGCTTGGATGATACACATGGCATGACTCACTGAAATGGTGTTTACGTTCTTGCACATAACCTACAGAAGAACACAGTATAAGTAGATACTTGTCCGTGTACCAATTTTCCTACGCTGTTAATTAGTAACTGTCTTGATTTGATGGGTAACACCGCAAAGGCATCACAACACCTCATTGTTGGGACAAAGGATAATTAAATTACATTAAATTAAAAAACAAAGAAAGAAAGAAGAAAAAATATACAGAACTATACCTTTCACCAATATCTTGCATTCTAGCATACAGTACAGGCTACTTCTATGCACTGCATTACTTGTCCTCCTAACTTGTACAGAATGTTCTCTGCTGTTCCTGAAATGCAAGGCAGAGGGCTAGAGGTAGGGACAGGACAGCCTCCAACTCCCTCACCACTACCAAGGCCAATCACTATTCAGACGGCTTGAGACATGCGACATACACCCCCTCTAAATCACTAGTCACGGATGAGCCAGCTCTAGTTGTCATTTGATGTCAATACTTTTCTTGCAGCGTCTGTTGTGATCAGAGCCCATACTGTCATGGTGGGAAATTATTTCATGAGTTCACTTGTTTGATATACCACGTGAACCATTTTGTTTACTTTGCCATGTCAACAAAATTTGTTCACTATGAAGCCAGCAGTCACGTGCCACTGAGTGGGATGCTAATCGTAGAATTGTCATGCCTTGATCTCAAAACACTCAAAATTTGTTCACCTAAGATAAAAAATAAAAAAAAATTAAATATTTGATAATTTTGTCTGTATAATGTGCAATGTTGCGTGTGAATTCCAAGCGAGTTACTGTTGAGTGCTCTGAGTTATCATCTCGCGAGAGCTTATCTATGTTTGTACGTGCATGCACGCACAAACACATTTCAGAGCAGCAAAAGTTTGCCTCAATAAAACGTATCAACTTCATCTTGAGAGAAAAATACTTCAACACTTAATAATGCTTTTTAAAAGTTTTTACCTCCAGGTGTGGTGGAGAAAAGGGTTCCTCCGGGTGTCTGGCTGTAGCAGTCGGGCAGCTGAGACCAGTCCTTCAGGGTCAGCACCCTGGTGGGAATGGGGCAGCTTTTAACTTGATTTGTGTTGGTCGACATACTTAGCGTTTGTTGAAGAAGCTAGGTTGCTGCACACCGACAAAGAGAAAATGTAACTTCAAATTATACGCCTTGAGAGTCGCAGAGAAACGTAGCCTGTCGTTCGCTAATGTCCTTACACAAAAGTAACGTAAACTTTCTGTTTAAACTACCAGTTCCTAAAAGTTATCAAATTCTACTTGCTAACTAACTTGCAAAGAATTATCAATAACAAGTTAATGTCAAGGTTGGAGCTGTGTGGTGTCGTCGCAACAGCCAGCAAGCAAATGCTTGATGCTACCATGTGCAGTGTTTCTACCACAGCTGCAGCAGCAACTCGTGATGTTTTTGTGCAACAGATAGGAGACACGTGGGGGCAATAGTGATTTGGTGCGAATGTTTTTAATACACTGTTGTCCGTGTGGGTGGAGTTAACAATGCGGGATCGCAGTGAACCTGAATGAATGAATGAATGCAAGAAGAAGAAGTAAAGGAGAAGGTAAAAGAAGAGGAATACCAAACCTTTAGGCTACTTACGGGGCATCCACGGGTTTTATTTATTTATTTATTTGGAGGACCAATAAACCATAAAAACAGAATAAAATACTACAGGGTAATAAGGATCAACTTCTCTTAAACACATCAATGTAACCCAACATTGTTCTTTGCATGCACATATAAAGATGCATGGCTATAAAGATATGGTCTTTGATACAATCTAACACATCCACAATTTTCCTGCGTTTCATGTGGACAAAAATCATCACCGCTCGTTATTACAGAAACGCCTGTCTGGCTCACAAAACATGCGCGCCTTATCTTCCTCATATAGCTCAGTTGACAATACTGCCCCCTACAGGTGCTATACTCGGCCTCAATGTATACCCTTTAACCAAAAAATAAAAATAAATAAATAAATAAAATAAAATAAAAAATGCTGTACAGGACACAAATGCCCATTCATGTTGCCAGTGACAAGACAACAAATACAAGACACCGGTGAAGGCCAGACGGACCTTTTGTTGGCACATGGTTCCTAATTAAGAATTCAGCATGAATGTGTGACCCCCTTTATTTTAACTGAACCCAGTGACAAATACAAAATAGTTTCTAGTGAGCAGTCAACTGCATTATTATTATGAGGGTAAGCTGTAACCCAGAATGAAGTCCATTGTGTGTTATCAGCAATCATCGTATTATTTGGGGGTGTGGTCGTCCTTGACAATGTACAACGTCTTTCAATCAACGATGGACGATCAATTTTCCATTTAAAGTCAATGTACATTCACTGTAATATTAATTGAATGTACCCTGTACTACCATAGAGATCCACAAGAGGGCGACATTCGCTTGGAGGAACCTTTGGGTCTCTCCCATCAAAATAATCCACAGATAAATTTATTAATGAATTTCAACCCCTTGACGTAGTGTTGGCTTATTGATGTTTTAAGTGTTCTGGCCCAAGCTTATATTACACAGCTTTTACTGTAGCTGATCACTTCGATAAAGCATTAATTGTGTCAGTTTTAATGCCTAGAGTGAAGATAAGAACTTATGACAAGTAAATAGAATCTTCTTTAAAAGCAAAAATGAAAACTTTCCATGATCTTCTTGTTTCATGATCACTTGTTACTGCTGTTAGCATGATTTTGCTTGGGGTGAAATATAGTTTCTGAATTTGGCTGAATAAGCCTTATCTAGCATGAACCTATGTGTTTGAGTCCGTTTTGTTCCTTTTATTTTACAACACATTAACTCACTTGGATAAGATAGATATTTCAAAGATAGGCTTAGCTGCAGTATTTCACGTCATGGTCCACTTTAACAGTCTGAGATCTTTAATGTCTACATCATTTTTAAACACAGAATTGAAGAGGACAAAATGTAAAATTTCAGACCTAAAACACAGGGCCAAAATTATAGAAACAAGAACACAACAGAATTGTGACACAGTTAATCGGATTTCTCCAAATTACTATGTGATTTCCTGCAGTGTACGCCTACCAGTTGCTTAGAGTATTACAAAATATAAGCTTTAATTAAGCTAAACATTCGTTTTCATTTTAGCATAAACATTTGGTTTCACGTGATTTTTTCGAACTAACTCCGCTATATTTTAGATGGAGACTATACTAATATCACAACAAAATATAATCCCAATATATTACCTCAGGAGAAAAACAGGAAAAAACAAACAAACAAAAAACATAAAGTACGTTGAACATAATCAAACTAACTACTGGGTATTATGAACATAGATATCTATGATCATGACGCTGGAAAAAATATGGCAGTTGGTCGTCTGGGTTTTTCCAGAAATATTTTAATCATGACTTTACTGCCTACCGAGTAACCATACAAAATCGTAGATATAAACACACGCACAGGCGTCACATCCTGTAAAATATGTCATGAAATAAACGTTGGGGAGGGAGGGCAGTGAGGAAAAAGCTGCTTCGACTGTTCATTGGTCCAGAAATATGGAATCAGATGACGTAGCAGTTCCGGGTTTCTAGTGTCTGAGAAAAGGTAACTTTCGGTCATTTTTCTTGGCAAGACAGACATCGACTGACCGGGTTTTGTTGCTGCCACTGAAGGTAAGAACGTGACAAGCTTGCCACCTAAGCTGGGTATCAGTCGCTTGCTAGTCACTGTGATCTCGTTAATGCCGTTATCCGTTTGTAGATTTGTTTTTGGGTTAATTTGTGAGGGCAATGTCGAAACGGTCCTACATCCTCAGCAATCAACTCGCTTACCATTGCTCAAATGATATTAGCAGTACTAGCAACATGCGGATGCTTTGTCATCTTTTCTCATGCCATCCCGCCTCTGTCGTATGCGTTTGCCAGTGTTTGCCAGTGTGTATTTTTTACCGAGGGTGAAATGGTCTCAAAAGGCATCTTCATCTGAAAGAAGGTGTTAAAAAAGAACCATTTGCTCTCCTCGACTTAATTTGTGTTTTGTTGTTTTAGTTTAGATGTGTAATCATGAAGGCTTCGGGCGGTTAAGGCTAGTTTGTGTGAATATGAACAGATGTATCTCAAAAAAATAAACACGCCCAAAAGGAATACTGAACTTGATTAAGTGAACATTGCCTGATGTGAAATTGTAATCTCCAGTGGTAGCGTTTTCTATGTCTAAAATGTCTGCCCAGTGTTGCCATGGAAATGGTAATTGATTCGTATGTGCCCAGCTGTACATTAGATAGAAAAGTTGGAGTGTTCAACTTTACTGCCGGTGTACTAGGGCTCATGAGACCTACATACTCTTACACATCAAGGCAAGGCTTATTTCCATTACTTGTCCTAATATTGTGCCAGACTAGTTTAATTACACCAGGCATGTTAATGCTTTGCAAATGAAATGATTTGAATGATTTGTTATTCCTTCAAGTCTGATATTCAAGACAGTCTAGCCTTGAATATCATTAAAAGCTGTGCTTTTCAGCTGCTTCATCGTTTTTGAATTGAAAACCAACTTTGTGGACACTTTGCCAATATCTGGTGTAATTTAACAGGAGCTGCGGCATTATAGTCTCTGTGATAATGAAATCACAAACAAAATAATGAAATTGAGCATTAAAAAGGGTCAATAACAGATTCCATAGATTCTACATTAAATCAATGCTAAAAACTGAGTGGAGTTTTGGAAATATGACCACATAGCGTGAATGTTGTCAAAAAGTCATTTATTTTAGTCTTACATAAAATCTTACGCATTATTAAATAAATGAAAGGTTTACTCATATCAAAGGTGTATAATTAAGAAATATTGGAACTTTAAAAATGTACATACTTTTCAGTGGCAGAAAATAAAACTTTCAACTTAGGCTACATTTGCCATCATAGGTCTACTCCATGTGGTAGTCAGAGACTTAAGTCAATTCTTGTTCACATAATTTCATGCACTAACATACGTCCTCAGATCAGACTAGGCAGATGCTGTGTCATCAAGTGAGGCTAGAACACTGATCTCAGACCTGCTTTTTCTTAGTGCATTCACTTTGTAACCAGTGTCATCAGTAGATCGTCCAGTGTCACTCTCTTTAAGTAACATTACACTTGGGGAAAACCTGCTTTTGAGATCTTATTTTTTTAACTGTTAAGATCAGTTAAAACACAACAAGGATTTCACTGAGTTTGCATGGCTTCAGTTATCCTGCACTGACAGGTTAATAGTGGATTGAGCTTGCCCTATAGTGGCCTTTCTCTGGCTACTGAGTGGGGTGAGCCTCAAGAGTGATGTCATTGGTTGTCCATGGCTCATCCTCTCCAGTGTAACTGACAGGGCTGTGGTCATTGGCTCATGGCTGGTTTGGTCACTGAAACTATCTCAGATCTGCTTATAGCATCCTTCCCAGACCTGTCCAACACCCTGTTCTTTATTCCTGAGCCAAAAGGCAAACAGGTGTTTCTCATGTTTTTTTATGTTCTTGTCAGATAAGGTCTTACTGAAGGATACAGAGAAGGTCATTTGCATAGTTGAGACACACCCTAGGTAACCTAACATGTAACGCAACCTCATATATTGACAGACAGAAAGGCACTGTGGTGTGCAGACACAAGGTAAGCTTGCCACAGCACAGGTAAATACTGACTGCAGTTCTTTGCCAGAATAGAACATTCCTGAGAGTTCAAGAGATGTTTTTCAGGAGAATGTTTTAAATTACATTCTGGAACAGATTGAAGTTGGGGTTAGACGGTGGTGATTTAAGAGGTGAACTTTGTAATTAGCCTAGCTTACTTTTTCATTTCACAATGCTAGGTTTTGTCTTGGTTCTACTTTTGAGGAAGATGTGCCTCTGGACCTACTTATGAAAGCAAAGCCTACCACATCCTTTTCACGGCTGTTTGCAGTGTGACTGATATGCTGCTCAGATACAGAAGATTTTATCAAAATACTGTCAGCCTTTTTCAGGGGTGACAAGCAATTCTGCCTCTGGTTTTCCCTTTATTTGGCTTTATTCTGATGCTATTTTCCTTTTATATTTTGTTCCCACTTCAGGTGTGGCTTTTGGACGACCAGTGTTTTCATCTCAGCTGTAATATCAAATATTACTGCTTTTGGATTCTTGAAATCCTCTATGCTGAGGGCTTTTCTCTTCATCAGGTTTCCTCTCTGACACCCCTCACCACCGCAGAAATCCTACTAAGGACAGCTCTCGATCCAAAACTCGCCTCACCACTTGTTGCCTAACCAGTTCTTTCCCCCACGTACCCCTCCACTGAACAATATGGGTCTCCAGTCAGACTCTGCCCTCCACACCATACTCCTTTTCCCACTCCACCTCCTGGTATGGCTGTACTCCATCATTTCCTTCCTTCCTTGGTACTACATCACTGGTGCTGGGCAGAAAACAGTCCTCTCCAGGCGGACCAAAGCTCGTTCCACAACAGGCAACATGGAGGGTCCCTACCGCTCTGTGGACCACTTCGAATCCCTGGCCAGGGAGGATTTCCCCGGGAAGGACACCCTGGATAAACTATTTGAGCATGCTGTGCAGCGCTTCGGACAGTCGGACTGTCTTGGCACCAGAGATGTACTCAGTGAAGAGAATGAGACTCAGCCCAGTGGTAAAGTTTTCAAAAAGGTGTGTATTCCCAAGACTCACTGTATTTTCTCAAGGATTTATGGATACTTGTGAATATATAACTGATTAATTTATAACTGACTCTTCTTTCTGCCAGCTGATCCTGGGGAAGTATCAATGGCTGACCTATCAGGAGGTGAACACAATGGTCAGAGAGTTTGGCAGTGGACTGGCAGCTCTCGGGCAGCAGCCTAAAAGCACCATTGCCATTTTCTGCGAGACCAGAGCAGAGTGGATGATTACCGCCCAGGCCTGCTTCAAGTACAACTTCCCATGTAAGACTTTTATGCAATGTTGCTAAACTAGAAATCACGCAACTCTATACTGGTTTTCTGTTTTCACTCACTAAGTATTTTTATCCTTTACAGTGGTGACATTCTACGCCACACTGGGAGAGGAGGCAGTTGCATTTGGATTGAACGAGACTGGAGTCACACATGTCATTACCAGCGTGGAACTGCTTGAGAATAAATTGAAAGTAAGCTAACACCTTCCATCTTAAAGAAATGTTATCCTTACAGCAACCTGATCAGAACTCCTCTTTCAGAGCATGAGTAGTGAGATAATCATGTTACGAAAAATCCTGTCTATCCACGTAGGCAGCCCTGAAAATCATTATTAGGTGCTAATCTGAGCCTAAAGCAAAATCGAATTTCATTAAATCAAAGTTGTCAGATGCAGGGGCCAGCAAATTATCTCCAGTGCAAACAGCTTAACACATACAGATTGTCTCAGACTCCCGCAAGCTTCTGCTGGCACATGGATGAATTGGCGGAGAAATGCAAATAACCCATGAGCAGTAGAAGGCAGCGTCTATTGAGAATTATTTAAATTTAAGTAAATACAGGATCCGTTATTGGACAGTTCTCTGCGCTACAGTACGCAAAAATCAAGGTGGTGTGTTTTGCTGGACAAAGACAGATGATTTTCACTCTGACAAAGTTAAATTCAACATACAGTTTTGCATGACAATATACCATCTGCTGCGGTCACTTTGCTTTTGACACACCAAAATCTGCTCTGTGTCATAACAGTGAATGTGGGTGAAGTTAAGGAAGTGAAAGCTGAGGAAAAATAATTTGGATCACATGGTTATGTGTATGGATTTGTTTAAACTGTGTGCTTCACCAGAATGCAAAGTCATAAGGCCAAAGGCAAATTAGTAATTCATATTTTACTTGTAAAATATCTTTACATGATAATATGCTAACAGCACTATGACAGCTGGATCCCACCTAAGCATAAGGTATTCACCAACACAGTGTTTTGAATAATTCAAATAAGGTCTCAGTTAAATTTTGAGTAATAAAACTGGTGAAATAATAAGCCTTACGGTAGAATTGTTTGTACGTGTCTGCCATTGCAGTATTTTGATTTTAGTTTTCTTAGATCAAAAACTGTGGGAGTAGTCTGACGTAACTGGCAGTGTATAGATAATTGTTGACTTGGAGAAATGTACAGCAGCACATGTGGCTGATTTTTGAATTTTTTAAGTTTTTAACTTTAGGGCTGCCACCACAAAGAGTGATTCATAATACAATATGTGTAGTTTGGGATTTTTTCTTTGAAACAGATTTTTGCTTGCCTGAGCACTTATCTCCAACAGGACAGATGTTTGAACTTTGGTCTTCCAGTGATTCAAGTGGATGGTATCTTTTAGGTCATTCTGCTGCCTGTTATAGATATGCTGTATCAACAGGCAGTCCTCTGATTTGTAAAAAGGCGACATATGTCTGTCTTGTTGCGACAGCAGTTCTGTCCTCTTACTTATCTATTTATTTTTTCTGTGTCCAGAGTGTGCTTCCAAATATCCCAAAGCTGAAGCATGTGATCTATGTAGACCAGAAGAAAGTGAACACAGAAGGCTACCCAGCAGGACTCACCATCCATGCCATGCAGGCTGTACGAGAACTGGGAGCACAGCCTGAAAATAGTACGTATTGCACTGTCTGATGTAGCCCTTTTTTTCCCTGTTTTACTCATAACTTCCATTCATCCCTGAGATATTGCTTTTGTCCTGATTTTGTGCACCCGCTTACATTCTTAACTACAATATCCAACGCCTTCCATTGCATTCCAGTTTCATACACTTGTAGTACGGTAGTGCATAAGCTGTGAGAAACCTGAAATATATTTATATTGTCTTTCAGTGGCCAGGGAGATATTGAAGCCCCAGCCCTCAGACCTGGCTGTGGTGATGTACACCAGTGGCTCTACAGGCTTACCCAAGGGAGTCATGATTGTCCACAGTAACCTGATTGCTGGAATGACAGGCCAGTGTGAACGGATCCCTGGACTAGGGTGAGTATCAGTATTGCTCAATATGAATGTCATTTAATTTGTACAGTGGTTTTTATTCTATCATTCCCCAGCCAAAGCGAGCCAGCAAAATTGCTATATTGTATTTGCTACATTTCCAAGCAAAAATAAGTGATCTAGTCAATAAAGATATGTAGACAAAACTAAATGGCAAATAATGACCCATTTCTGTCTAAATTTAGGATAAGGACAAGCAGAATAACAATCAAGATGTGATGTGGATGAGTAAAATGGCTGCTGCTTTTGTTGAGCTGATCATTTATCATTCTGTGCTCAATGTGTGATAGCAATTCAAGGTCTATATGGCTGACGTTGAGGAAGTATTATTAACCACACAGTATTGGTAAAGAGACAGGATGAGGTCACCCAGTAGATTTTAATCCTCAGTTAAGGCAGATGACAGCGAAGCATGGTGGCACCTATCTTCTGTCTGTCTGAATATATGACTAACTTGCTTAAATATACAGAACAGAGTGGGATAAATGCATAACAGTGGCCTACTTTATTAGATTCTCCTTCTTTACAGACATTATAAACTTGCATTTACAAAATTATTTCTGCATAGACGCAACTACTAAATAATATAAAACAATTCCATTTGTGTTCATTTAAATGCAGAATTAAACTTGAAGGTGTACTTTCTATCCATTCTAGTTATATTACTACAAATACAATGCTCCATGTTATCACACCTCAGGGATGCACACAAATATACATAGGAATAAACAGACAGGCTTCATAATCTTAAGTAGTCACTTACATAATGCATTACCCATGCAACCTTAAAGTCACAATGAAATGGTATTTGAATAGGCATGGCATGCCTCCTTGGTGTGGTGTGTCTCCTGTTGAAACAAGTTGTTAGGGCAGGGCATAACATGAAGAGGCATCTATCAAAAATGTAAACCACTGGGAGAGCAGATAGGGAGAGAGATGTAGTTTAATTTGATGGGAGTTTGGTGATGGTTTAACAATGTGTTTTTATTGGATGACATTTTTGTTCATGCTTACTATTTGATACAAAAATACAAAAAACATCTAAATTTGGTAAATTATTATAATATCTAGGGATGGAAAATTAGCTATGAAGTTGAAAAAGACATTTTCCACTTTAATGTGATTTTATCAAGCACGTGGCACTTTGCTACCAACCTCATGGAGGGAATGAACTCTCCGCCTCATAAGCAGTGTGTGCACATCAGCTAACACAGTTTTACTCTAACTTCCAGTAGAAACAAAGGTTAGATAGAAACTCAGAGCTAATACCTCTAATTTCATTCATTCCTTTATCTGTTCATCTCATACCATGTTAAGTGAATGAAAACTCTACCAACAATAGGTTTTTTACATCCAGCTGCCTCACATGATACTGATCAAAGTGTGTGTGTGTGTGTGTGTGTGTGTGTGTGTGTGTGTGGCTGTGTGTGGGTTAGGGGGGGTGCATCATTGGTAGGGGACAACATGTTTACTTGACATGACATTTATTTAGTCCTTGATGCACACAGTTTATGAAGAGAGGTACAACTATGTTTTTATAAATAAGAGGATTTATTATGACGTTGTGCTGGAATGTTTGTCTGCTGTGTAGACATGACACACTTTCTCTGGGGGTGATTTGCAGCTGATGCCGGATAGTGCAAGTAGCATGCAAATGACACTTAATTCCCACCTGCGTCATCCCTTTTTATGTACAGTGGCATTTGTCATTATTTTTTTTTATCAAGGGG
Source organism: Neoniphon sammara (assembly GCA_900302535.1). Lineage (NCBI taxonomy): Eukaryota > Metazoa > Chordata > Actinopteri > Holocentriformes > Holocentridae > Neoniphon > Neoniphon sammara. The sequence goes on along the minus strand of OMKZ01015036.1, from coordinate 32,878 downwards.
ACATATTACCTATGCATTTCTTAACAGAATGAATAGGTAAACTGTCTATATTAATATCTATGAACCCACGGAACTGCACTGAAACATGCACTGTATAAATTGGTGGTTAACAATATCTATCCTCAAAAAAGGCCTGCAAAACTATAAAAAGTTACACTAGTAAGGTCATAGGGTGGGGTAGGTCTAGTAGTTAACAGGACACATTTAAAGTGTAGTGTGTGTTTGTTGAGGTGAAGGCTTACTGTCCTGAACAGTCTCTTCCTGTATTTTCCTAAGTCAGTTGTTTGCAGGTCTGGCTTTGCAGCATACAGGCTGGGGAGTGTGTTGTGCTGCTTCACTATCACCATCCTGCTTTTGAATGAGACTAAATGTACTCTCTAACCTTGTGTTGTGACAGGCCCAATGACACTTACATAGCATATCTGCCCCTGGCTCATGTACTGGAAATGACAGCAGAGATATCCTGTGTGACGTATGGCTGTCGGATCGGCTACTCCTCCCCTCAGACACTGTCAGACCAGGTAACATCCCCCACTAGTTTGGTGCAGTTGACATGATTTATTTCAGTCTGTATTAACTTGCATTCCTTTTATTATGTAGATGGATTTGTAGCTGGCTGTAATTACTATCAGCTCTCCCCATTAGTGCTATTAGCTTAATCAATGTTGGAGTTTGATGATGATGATTCTCTTAAACTATTTTTCTTCTGTTCCCTTCAGTCCACCAAGATAAAGAAAGGAAGTAAAGGAGACTGCTCTGTACTCAAACCCACCCTGATGGCAGCTGTGCCAGTAAGATTTCCTCATCATTCACTTCTCCACTCCTTCTCTCCCTGTTCCCTGGACTGTTTGTTCTATTCTACTCACTCCCTTTCCTCAACCATGATATAGATATGTACAACTGATTTTTTTTTCGTTCTCTCCTAAAAAGGAAATTATGGATCGCATAAACAAAAATGTGATGAGCAAAGTGCAGGAAATGAGTTACATTCAGAGAACACTGTTTACACTGGGCTACAACTATAAACTGGAGCAGATCAAGCGAGGCTATGACGCACCACTCTGCAATGCGTAAGAACCTACTATTTCTCCCTCGTTGCCCTTAGGGTGTAGTGCAGTTGCGAAATTGTACCTAAATCAAGCACACATCTACAGAACAGACTTACTCCCATTGACTAATAATGGGACCAGGCGTTACACGTTCTCATTCAGTATCTCTCTGTCTGTCTCTGCAGGCTTTTGTTCCGGAAAGTGAGGGGTCTGCTGGGAGGACGGGTGAGGATGATGCTGTCAGGCGGTGCGCCGCTGTCCTCAGCCACTCAGAGATTCATGAATGTGTGTTTCTGTTGTCCTGTGGGCCAAGGCTACGGCCTCACTGAGACCTGCGGAGCTGGCACCATCACAGAGGGTAAGATAAATTTAGGAGTGGAGGGGATGGGAGAAAGTGCACAAGCGGGACTAAGTAGCATTGTCAGTAACGTACGAATGTCCTGTCTTTTAATATGCAGTTGTTGACATCAGCACCGGTCGTGTTGGAGCTCCTCTCATTTGCTGTGAGATCAGACTCAGGGACTGGATTGAAGGTATGGCAGAAAATAAATTTATGTTGTACAATACAGCATGTTGACATATACTGTACTTTCAAAGCATTTTTGTATTACAGGGGTGATGATTTGATGTTTTCCCTGCTCACTTGACACTATGTTTTCAGGTGGCTATACCAACAAAGACAAGCCTCACCCAAGAGGTGAGATCCTGATTGGCGGTCCCAACGTAACCATGGGTTACTACAGGAGCGAGGGCAATGATCAGGACTTTTTTGTTGACAAGAATGGTCAGCGGTGGTTCTGCACTGGAGATGTCGGGGAGATCCACCCTGACGGCTGCCTACAAATAGTTGGTATGTGTGTATTGTTTGAATTTGGCTCATGGCAGTCATCTGATAGCACTCATGAAAAGGGCACTATTCATAATTAATTTCATAGCACTGATCTGTTGAATGTGGTTGTAGTCCTAAAAGACAGGCCATTTGTACTTGATTACATAGAGGCGTTACGAATATGAAATTTTATTTTTTCTCATTTAGACCGTAAGAAAGATTTGGTCAAACTGCAGGCTGGGGAGTACGTGTCCCTCGGGAAAGTGGAGTCTGCTCTGAAGAACTGCTCCCTCATAGACAACATATGCGCTTATGCAAACAGGTGAGCAAGTCATTTTTATTAATGTAGGTGAAGTTGACTGAGCACACGTTTAGAGACCTTCACACATTGGATGGAGGAAGTGAAGTCTCTGTCCTTGACTTAAAAGGCCCAGCTATTCCCAACAGCACTGATTCAAACTGGCAGCATTGTGGTCACAAGCCCATTAAACTGGCCTTAATTTCTACTCTCACACAATTTTGATGTAGACTCTCCATTTTTCTTATATTTAACACAGTTTTGCGTCTGCCCTTACAGTGACCAGAATTATGTGATCAGCTTTGTGGTGCCGAACCAGAAGAGGCTGACAGAGCTGGCCAAACAGAGAAACATAGAAGGAACATGGGAGGAGATCTGCGTTCACCCTGAGATGGAAAGATCCGTTTTGAAAGAGATCAAGGAGGTCGCTGCTACCAGTAAGGGCTGAACCGACCCACTTCTCATGACATTGCAATATGGCTTTATTGCAGTGATTGTTACTTACATGAAACAGATTTCAAGATCTCTGATTGTTAATATGCTAACAGTGAGGGGGACAATGATTGTAATGTGCCACATGTGACTGAGCATCACTGTTCTCTCTTTCTTCTCTCAGTTAAACTCCAACGGTTTGAGATCCCAGTGAAAGTGCACCTGAGCCCAGAGCCATGGACCCCTGAGACAGGTCTTGTCACAGATGCTTTCAAGCTGAAGAGGAAAGAGCTGAAGAACCACTATATCCATCACATAGAGAGAATGTATGGGGGCAAATAACTAACAGTTTCACCATAGAACTCCCCCCTGCCACCATAACCACTATTTTGATGCGTAAATGTTTCAGGTACCTGTTTGGATTTTTAAGCCGTTTGTGTACCCCACGTGTATAAATGAGAATGACTTGAACTCAAATGCTAAAGCTGTAGATAGCTGTAGTTGTTGGCTAAGCTGTGCTGCTTTCATTCTTGTGCTTAGAAAAATAACTTTAGATTGTCAGAGATGCACCAAAGTGGCACCTCTTATTCTGTTCAAAAGGGTCTGATACCGCAACAGCGCTTAACTGCCACCCACTTAAATCTCTTTGTACCAGTTTTGTAACTGATATATTTAAATGTCTGTGTACTGTGTTGTTATTGCATTGTTGTTACTCGTTCCATTGAAATATTAACAATAGCAATCACTCAACCAGGTCTAAATAGGAGGCATTTGTTGCTCTTTGGTGAAGTTGAGGAGTAGTGACGTTACTGTGCCTTCAGTTTTCAGTACTTGTGTGCAGTTGCACAGAAGTAGGTGGCACCTAGAACTAAGCAAGTAGTGCAGGAATTTGTTACATGAATGGCTTAACTGCCATGTAAGGTTTACGTGATGCTTTAGTAAAATAGCCCCACACATAGAGAGGATAACAGGCCTAGCGTTACAGCGCTTGAAACTTACAAAATAAGCATTACTCATGGTCAGGTCTGCTTATCTCTCTCCATACTATCCAGTTGTTATCCTGGCCAGCCACAATATTGCTTTATTTTGTATACCTTTTTGTTTTGTGTCATAATTCATTGGGACCGTCAGACCAAATGTGTAAACATCTGCATGACTCAGGAAGATTATAATAGCAAATGTTTTAATATATTAGCAGTGGAGTATTTGTATAGAAAGTACTTCTGTCAAATTCTTGTGAGCACCTTATTTATTCAGAAGCAAGCATGCCCAACTTAGCTACTAAGATGCTTTTCAGCGTTTGCTATAGAGATCAGCTGGCATATTGTAAAAACATGCATATTTACCTGTTAAAACCATGGGTTAATGTACAATTTGCTCTCAAGAGGTTATCTAAAAAAAGGTCTGTTCATTTGAATATTATAGGAATGTTTTTTTTTCATGTATTTTCCAAGTGTTGTTCATGAATTTGTTTCATTAAAATTTAACAAGGTCTTTGCCAGTCACCCCTTACCATGAGCTGTTTGGTGATACTGTTTATATTTATTCCATTATTAGGATCAGATATTTGGTGCAACATTTGTTGTGAATAAATGTCTTTTTGTATTCAGTGTTATCTGATGTTTTCATTTTATTTAAAACATTGTATTAACAATCAAATCACATTGCATTTCAATTTACATAATCACCATTGGTAAGTAGATTAGTACAGTGAAAAAAAAGAAAGAAAAGGTCAATAGTCAATAGAGCCTCAGCTATTCCAGTCTTGGAAACGGAAACAGTCACTGGCGATCTTCCAAACAGGCTGGTCACTGTTAGGTGAAGCCTGAGCAGTTAAGAGAAAGTTCTGGTTGAAGAAGCGCTGTTTGTTCCCCTCAAACTTTACAATTCCACCTGTCACCACAAGCAGTGTAGTCTGGCCTTGAGTTGCTTGCTCTGTAAATGAGGACAATGATGTTTGATTAGTAAACAAATGTCAAATGTATGTTTAAATTGTCAACAGAATATTCTTTCACTCTTATTAACCCTGGGGATAGCTGAATTCAAAGTCAGCTTTATTGTCAAATGTACTAATATGCACGACATACAGTACAGATGAAATTACAGTCCTCTCTCAGACCTACGGTGCAACAGGTAGTGATAAATAATGTAAAGTAAAAATAAAAATAAAATATAAAAGTAGAAAAAAATAAAAGTAAATATAAGTACCACAAATTTTTAAAACAATATACACGGTATACAAATAACACTAAACAGTCAACAATGTCCATTTATTTGGAATTGTCCAATGTCCATTTATTTGGAATTGGCCTCCATGTAAATTCACATCAATCCCCTGCTTCACAGTCAGTTACATAAATTTACACTTATAGCCACTGATAAGCTCCAATGCAGCAGTTCAAGTGCCTTGCTCAAGGGCACCATAACAGAAGTTGTGGAGGGTGTAGTGGCTGTTACTCATTTATTTTACATCCCCACATTTTCCCAACCGGTCCATGGATTCAAACTGGCCATGTTCTAGTCACAATCCCACATAGCCACTGCCCCACTAATCTTGGTGAAATGCATTCTTGAATATTTGAAGTGTGAAACTAGTGACTATGTCCAGAGAGAGGAACATAATGAGCTCAACAACAGAGTAAGCTTAATATTCTAGATCACCAACATACAAGTGACCCATAATACTAAGTGTAAGGGTCAAAGCCTTGCAGACGGGACAAATAATCCCTTTGCTACTAGTCAACTCAAGTCCTTAAGACCTTCTTCAGAGATTGAGCTGATCAGACAGAAAATGGGAAGGGAATAGATCCATCCCACCAACTCGTCTCACCGTGGACTGGCTGACAATCCAGTGTCTGAATTTGAAACTCGGTCGATGGTAGCGTCTCAAAAAACTCGCCCAGAGCATCCTGTCCTGACACCACATTTCCATTCCACACCAAGGTCGCCTTGTCCAGGTAGAGTCGCGTTAGGTTCTGAGGCAAAAATAAAGCAAAATTCAACACGGCTAAAATAGTACACTCATATTCACACGTACATTTTCTAGTTCAAATAACCAAACAAGACCATTGCTTACCCTCCGTTTCTTATCCATGCAGTCATAATATATGTTGACAAATTCTTCCGAATACCTGCACGACTGGTCGACATGGGTCCTGAAATCCTGGGGGGACAATTAGTTATTATGAATGAAGTGTTGAGCATGATCCTGAACTTCAAGAAGCATAACCATGATGATCACAGCATCAACAAAGCAAACAGGAGTGATCAAATTGTCTGTTATTTCTATTCTTTTTCATCAAGGCACTGATCCTCGTTTGTATTTGAACTTGAGAGAACAAGGCACGTTTTATTTTTGTTGATGATTACTATTCTTAATTACCTAACTTACTTAGTGCTTTGCTCCCTAGCTAGCAGTAATAAACGTGGATCACATAGGAAAATGGTTTACCAGCTAGCTGAAATTTACGCTAATCGATAATAGCAATAAAACAAAGTCTTACCAGTGTAGACGCCATGTGTACAGGTAACTGTTACTGGATCAAAAATGTTCTTATCGCCGAAGCCTAAGATGATAGTCGAAAATATGTTTAATCATTTGGAAAATGTCTTTCCTTTTTCGTCTCCGTTTAGCCAGCTAGCTAGCAGCTAATAACAGAAGCATTTTGCAGTATGTATTACTTCCTCAGGGCACCGAGTATACTTTTCAAAATAAAGTCCTCGTGTTAAAGCCAATGGAGTGAAAGCCACGATAGTCTTTTATTTTGAAAGGGGAAACCCGGCGTTCCAAGGCGGAAGTATAATTGTTAATTTCCTGAGTCATTGCTCGAGTTTAAACCAATGTTGACAACACAAGCCACCAGCGTTTACTAGTACGCAGTATAGCCAATATCAATTTGACTTAGCTAACTTTTAGCACTTATTTAAATGGAGGGTTCTGTATCAAATGTCGAGGTCTGCAATTTTGCCTACACAGGGCAGTTTGAAAAATTGAAGCAATGTATTTTATCAGATAAGACGCTCGCCTGCAAAACGGACCAGGTATGAAAGCATGATACAGAGCAGAATTTGAATATATGGTTCATCACGTTTATATCATTCAGCTAAAGTTACCTATCAGAGTGAACTGATTGAGTGAATTGAAGTATGTTGCTTTTGTTTCCGCGTTTTTATATTCGTCTTTCTCTGCTCTCAGGACCACAGAACCGCCCTTCACTGGGCTTGTTCTGCTGGCCACACCGACATTGTGGAGTTTCTTCTTGACCTGGGAGTGGAAGTGAATCTGCAAGATGATGTAATGGATTTTAAAATATTCTAAACACTTCCTTATCCGATTGAAAGCCTTGCACTTGTTCATTCTTCAGTGTACCCGATGACTGTATCATTCACAGAGACTTTGGACCATGGATTTATCATAGCATTTATTCATTTACATAATTTGTTTGTCGTAAATGAGGAAATTGACTTGATTTGTAGGCCTATGACTATAATGCAGCAACGCTTGCCCTTTGTAATATATTGATATACTGTATTTTAGATTAGAAAAACTTTTTATTCACAATGTGCACATAAAGCAATTTATTTTGTCAAATGATCTTGCATGGGGAAAGAAGTTTTTGAGAGCCTCCTTGAAAATCTCTAAGTCATACTTTTTTGTCAGTTCATGTAGCATAAGGGATTAGGGGTATTGGTATTTCAGCTTTATAGTAGGCTCCCCACCCCACCCCACCCTCCAAATTGTGAAGTAGTCAATTAACTGAGTGATTTGTAGACAGATGTGATGTTTTTGATGTTTTAGATTTGCATGTCTAAATGTGATGCACTGCTTCCCAGGCTTCTTGGACTCCTCTCCACATTGCAGCATCTGCAGGCAGAGAAGACATTGTGCGATCTCTAATATCCAAAGGAGCTCAGCTGAACTCGGTCAATCAAAATGGTTGTACCCCTCTGCACTACGCAGCCTCTAAAGACAGATATGAGGTAAGACATGCTATTTATATAAAAAACTAAGCCAAAAAAATACCTTTTTCTTGTTACTTCCAGTTTCTACAATTGCAACCTGGTCCAGTAAGAGTGGGTTTGTTTAATTAATGGAGTTTGTGCTTTTGGCTCTATCTAGTGGTCAAAAATCATGTAGTGCAGCTAAACATGTTGCCAAGGTGAAAGGGGCCAATTGCAGCATGTCATAAAAGCGTTTTTATTTTTATTGTATCTTTGGGCTAGTTGGTGTTAAAATTTAATCATCTCTCCCTTGACTCAGGGCCAACCTATACACAAATTTTCATGTAAAACCATGCAGAACTACTTTTTGTGTAATCTTGCTGACAGACACAGGAAAAACATAACCTCCGCCACTTCCTTGGTGGAGGTAACTAGAGATTAAATGGCTATGTTTCACACATAGGGATCATGATAGTGTCTGGCACTCTGGTCTTAAATTTAGTTTTCCTTCCATATCACGGGCAAAATTATTTGTGACATATACGCACTTTGGCATGGTTTCCAATACCAATGGATGAGGATCTGAAAACATGCCTTGTATGCATGCATGAGAAACCGCTGAGTTTCAAAGTAGACCAATTGTTCACACATGGCATTTCCTCTTTATAGATTGCCCTGCTGTTGTTGGAAAATGGAGCAGACCCCAATGCCACAGACAAGCTAGAGTCCACTCCCCTACACAGAGCCTCTGCCAAGGGCAACTACCGCCTGATCCAGCTGCTTCTCAAACAGAGCGCCTCCACCAACATCCAGGACTCACAAGGAAACACCCCACTGTATGTGTGTGTGTGTGTGTGTGTGTGTGTGTGTGTGTCACTAACAAGTGTAGATAAATATTGCATGCTGAAATGAATGAATACACTTTAAAAAAAAAAAAGGAAGCATAGATTTTTTTCAATTGCTCAGGTTCTGCACATTGTCTCAGTTGATACTAAAAGAAAGGGAAGCATTTCTGAATTTACAGTTCTGTATTTATTCACCAGCCATCTCGCATGTGATGAGGAGCGTGTGGAGGCAGCCAAGTTGCTGGTGGAACATGGGGCCAGCATCTACATTGAGAACAAGGAGGAGAAAACCCCCCTCCAGATAGCAAAGGGCAGTCTGGGGACAATACTTCGTCGCATTGTGGAAGGATGATACGTGTACTGACCTGATGGTCATGTTCCAGCTGGGATCCACCACATCACCTAATTATATAAGAATTCTCACCCCCATCATCCTTCATCAGACTAGTTTGTGATCGGGGCAGGTGGAAGATAAGAGTGGCAGGGAGCAAAGTTTGACTGAACTGCACCCTTCCCAGCTCAGCTGGTGGGTAAAAACTGCTCAGACTGCAGATGTATGAACAACTCTCTCAGCCACACTAACCTAATCTAATCTATCCAGATGCTAGTGCAAAATATTTTGTATGATGTTTCAACTGTTGCAAAAAATAACTAAATAAAAATCAGTCAACCTGTTTATAAGGTAGGCCTGGGATATATTTAACTACTTGTTTCAGTTTTCGTGTCTGAGCAGACAGGTTAAATTCAAAACAGTTTCATTTAACTTAAATTGTTTACCTACTGTTTAGTTCTGTCTCATTAAAGCAATTCATCCAGGGAAATTTTCTTTGATGCTTTCTTTTTTTATTTAATAAACCTGCTCAATGCCACCTTTGTAGTTGAGGTTATAGTCTTTCTTTCTGCACATATCAAAATGTTTTCTACTGGGTTTTTTTTTGTGAGCTACTGTCAGTTTGGTTTGAAATAACGGGAGACCTTCAAGATGAGCTGTGTGTGTGTGTGTGTGTGTGTGTGCAAGAGAAGGAGAAAGATGTTAAGTCTTTTCAGGGGATGAGTATACAATGTGGATGTCATGCACTTGAAGATTTACACCCCCTTTGAATTGGGGGAGGGTACTGAAGTTAAACAAAAATTTAAAATTCTATTGAACTGATCTGCAGGACTACAACTGCATTTGATATTGTGAATCAGTGTTACCAAGGAAAACTTGATATAAACCATTACATGGTAACTGATATTTAGGATGTAGTGGATCAAAAAGAAAAAACTCTGGCACTGACTTCAGCATGGTGTGTGCTCTACAGTTTTTGAGTTGGTTAGATTGTCTATCAAGTAGCCATGGGTTTAATCCTAACCAATGAGTGTCCATCAATGGCCATGGGTCCTGTGAAAGTGTCCCTGAGCAAGATACTGGGCACCCATCTGCTCAATTGCTGACTTCAATTTGGAAATAATGTGTGCTTGTAATGAAGATGTTTGATTATGTCTCAGTCATATGAAAAGGAACCCACCCACCTGTGAATATCATAATACAAGGAGGGGGAAAAAAAGTTAAGTCTGAGTTGGGCAGAGCCTGTGAGGGATTTATGAATCTTTTTGTACATTTTCTTTTGTGGAGGTTTTGTGTTGTACAATAAAATGGCAGCATGAATATACTCAATCGGCACTTTCTGTTTTTAATACATTCTGTGTATTTTTAATACATTCTGATTCTGATCAGATGAGTATGGCCTACTACTTTGCAGGCTATACAAGGTAACCCTGTTCTATTACCCCCACCCCACTGCACCCAGAACAACATAATTTATTTATTTTTTTTAATAAAAACTTTCATATCAGTTTATTATGTGCATACAATCATGCTGGAGAAAGAATGTCTACAACGATCTCTCCACGTTTTATAGTCTTATAAATGATTTTTAATTAAAATTACTGTACTAATGACTATAGCCTACATAACCCACGTGTTCATCTGTTACAGGCCCTGATAGAACCTACTTGACCTTTAAGTAGTGGATTTACTCAAAAGAAACATGTTTGCGTGCATAAATAAATCAGCTTTCAACAAACTTAACAGACTCGTTTACTTAAGAAAATTTAATTGAATCATGGTCATAAAACGTGGAAAGTGGCTGGGGAAAAGGGTGAATTTGATGGTTTTCAAAAGTAGTTTCGTTTTGTCCCCCCCCCACATTAACAGCCATTCAAACCAAACAGTTCATTTTCCGAGAAACGTGGGCCGCGTGGGTGTTAAATAGCTTCATTCTTCATTCTTAAAAGTAACTGTGGGCTATATCCAAATATGCAAATACCACAACAAACAAACTTAGTTCCCATTTTCAAAAAATTCAAGGGAAAGCACCAGGGAAATCACTAACATAATAAAAACCCCTTTTTGTTCCGCCGAGACCGTTTAGCCTACAGGCTTTTCTTTCGTCACCATGGCATGGGCTGCGCAGAAAGAGATGCGCATCATGCAACCTTTACGGCTCTCACTTCCTGAAAGGGGAGTCACAACAATTCCCTTCTAAGCTGTGGTTTCTCCAGTTTAAAAACACGCAGTAGTCACACAGGGGGACTTATTGAAATCAGACAGTGAAATAATTGTCTTTTAGAAAGGTAAGTTTTGAGCTTTACTTTGATAGTCCATGTTGCAACTTGTTAACAGCACGATTTTTAGCCTACGTTAACTTAGCTAGCTAACATGCATAATATCTCCGCCACCCCGCTTAACTGCTAGTTACTAATTTAACATTACAGGTCGCTGATCAAAGGCCAACTGCTCATCTTTTGCTTTACCTAGTGGTTCTTTATTACAGAAGTATACTAACTACGTTTGGCTCATTGTTTACTATTCAGATCATATTATTACCTTAACTGCATGATCACCCAAATCATGCATTACAATGTTAGGTGCCAGATGTCAGACGCAGACACCAGTGAGTTGTTTTCATCGTGAGCTACCAGAAGCAGGGCTGTATGTTTGTCATACCGCCTCATTGTTTGACTCAAAACAGCGTGACCTTTCCAGACTGTGCGGTGGTCGGTCAATAAAGTGTGACTGACCATCACATGGGCACGCCGTATTTGCAGCTGCCTTGCGCAAAGCAGATGCAGTGACGGTTTCCACAGTGCAGCAGATGTTTTATATTCCGACCGCACGCAAGTCTCTACATAAAGCCCAGATCCATACCTGTATTTGTTTCAGACCTGTCAGAGGAATACTGAGGGCTAGTTACTGATGGATTTGTCAAAGAATGCCTATTCATGATACAGCCCAAAGGTCATAAGCTGACTCTCAATTGTAAACATAACCTGCTAACTTAAAGATAAATCAGAAAGCAGTTGCCAAATGACAGGTAACATGTAGTTTTACATCAACATTGCAATATTCCTGCATGCGTTGGGATTTTGTTGTTTCAGTAAGATTTTAATTTGGTTGTTTTGGAGCCTCCTGGTACACTTGTACAGAAGGATGTTCGTCCCTCTTGGACGTTGCATAAGAGTCAGAGTGGCACACCTCACTGGCACACCTCAACAGTGTTGCAGCATACTTTTTGATGTCAGTGTAGTGTTTATTGACACCGTGTGTCACTCCTTATAAATATAAAATCCTTGTAGTTGTATGTAGATTGTATGTATTAGAGCAGTGGTTCTCAATCCTGGTCCTCAGGACCCTGGGTACTTCTGGTTTTCCATCCTACTGCCTGTTTAATCGCATTCACCTGGTATTTTAGGTGTAACTTAGTACCTGATTACCAGCAGTACTCAGGGTCCCGAGGACCAGGATTGAGAACCACTGTATTAGAGCTATCTCAATAGGCCAGATTACACGCCCAAATCAATATAGACCAAAATGGCTTACATCCGTTACATCCTGCTTCATTAGGAGCTTTTGGAATCCCTTAGCACGCAGTGTGCTTTATTGTGGGTGTGTACTAGCGTTTTACAATGTGCTGAGTCTTTGAGCCAATCCTGCCTCCCCAGTTCCCATCGCTCACATGGAGCATCCAGTGCATCCATGTGACCACAGCCTGGCTGCTGTTCTTAAAGACACAGTGACCCACTTAAGAGCCTAGATGCTGTGATTTGTGTTCTGTGCCCGGACTAGGCAATGTTTACATGATCCAGTCTAAGAAATCCATGAAATCACTGAGTTGTCTGATTTTACATTGACTCTTTTTGTCCCTCTGAAATAGATTGTAGGTCTACTATTGGAATATTAGCAACTTGGTTTGCTTCTTCATCAGTAATGTTCATAGCTTTAGCAAGATGTGATTTCATTAGTACTATTATTTGATCGTCCTTTATTAGCAATGCTTGTATTTGTATGTATTTCAAAATGCATATCTGCTTGTTCCACTGTAACTGTGATATCCTATTTTTTCTCTTTCTTTTGTCTCCAGACATTCTGTGCTGTCACGGCAGTGCTCAGCCTGGTGTTAACATGTCTGATTTCAGACAAGACAGTAATTTGGAGGCAGACAACTGTGTTGACTGGTCCTTAATGAACAGTCGGCTGGACTCATTCCGTGGCTCGAGCCTGGCCCAGCAGGTGTCAGCAGAGAGACTGGCCCGGGCTGGCTTCTACTTCACAGGCCACGCTGACCGTGTCCGCTGCTTCAGCTGCCAGAAGACTGTGGAAAATTGGTGTGGGGGAGATACACCTGTAGAGAGGCACAAAGAGGTGATGATTATGGTGATGACAAAGGAAAGTGATCGTATTTGTCTTTTTCATATTGCACTAAATAGCTAAATTCTATTTCCATTATGCTATAGGTTTCCCCATCATGTAGGTTCCTCAACTGCACCCATCGTACCAGTTTTAGTCCTGATACCACACTGACTAATGGTTCTTACTACAATGAGGAACTAGAAGACATGGAGTTTCGTTTGAGAACAGGAGAGGTGGTTGATGAGTCCACCTACCCCATGGCCCCCCACATGAAGAGTGAGGACGCACGGCTTCAGACCTTTTCTTCGTGGCCTTCCACTGTCCCTGTGAGGCCCCAAGATCTGGCCCAAGCTGGCCTCTTCTACCTGAGGGAGGGTGACCGGGTGCAGTGTTTCTGCTGTGGAGGCATGCTGGCCGGCTGGGAAGCAGGGGACACAGCCTGGGGAGAACATTCCAAACATTTCCCCCACTGCTTTTTCATCCTGGGGCATGATGTGGGCAACATCCCTTCGCAGGGTACAAACGAGGAGGAGGGGGAAAGAATACAGCACATAAGCCCTCGTGTCCCCATGGAGAGCTTTGAGGAGAGGCTTAATACATTTGCAGGCATCCAGCACCCCATTGACCATGAGAGACTCGCCCGAGCTGGCTTCTACAGCATAGGTATGATACAGACACCTGAATGAAGTAGGGCAAGGGGCTTGGAGAAGTGCTGAGCGTGATTCTAAAGATTCCTCAAAGTGAAAAATGGCATATTTTACCCCAAGGAGCAGATAGAAAGCATCTATAGATAAATACTATACTTTCCCTCGGGATCAATAAAGTACTTATCTATCTATCTATCTATCTATCTACACTTAAATAAGTAAAATTTTTGTAAATGCTATACAATGTAACACTTAAATAACTTAACCTTTACTTAGAACTGTATCTTTGATCATCATTGGATGGATTGTGATAAGTTTTGTAAATCTCTCCTGTAGCTGTTTCAAAAGGAAACATCAAGCACGGTAATAAGCAAATTTGTGTGTGTGACCTTGCAGGGGCTGGAGACAGGGTTTTGTGTTTCCGTTGTGGTGGTGGTGTAAAAGACTGGCAGCCTGAGGAGGACCCCTGGGAAGAACATGCCAAACACTACCCTGGGTAAGAACAACCATAATGCTCTCCTCTCCCTTATACACACCAAATATGAGTTTACATGTCTCCTTATTCTGGCTTTTGTCTCACCTCTTATCACCATTACACTTTTTTTTAAACAGATGCAGTTACCTGTTAGCGGAGAAGGGACAGGAATACATCAACAGTATCCAGCTACAAGACCCACGACGAAACAGTGCTGTAAGCAGTCTGATGCATATTTCTGAACCATTTAACCACAGTGATGCACACAGTGCTATGATGCATTTGTGAACTGTGTTGCATATGTGAACATTATTCACACATGCAACACAATGAAAGAGCACATTCTTAAAACCTTATATTACTAAATGATATAGCATTTGTTGTTTTTGGCACACATAGACTGTATTTTCTGTCATTCACAAAAACTGACATTGCTGGTACTGATCCCCGAGTCCCTTATAAGCTGTCCTTTTGCATCACTTTTTCTGTATTCAATGCTTCTAACTGAAGTGGGAGAACAAAGAAATAGATTATAATATCAAATTTTTGTTTGTTTGCAGACTCCAAGTCATCAGAATGGATTTTCCGTTCATCAGAATGGTAAACATTTATCTTTTTTACTTGATTAACTTTTATTTCAACACAGAGGTCAATTAAGAATATGTCTAGTGTGACAATAAATAAACAGCTAAATAAACTTCTTGTATCCTTATACCGATTGGTATTTTCCTTTTTGTCTGTATCCAGATGTGCTGAAGTCAGCCATGGCACAGAAGGCCATAGAGATGGGTCTGGAGCCCACCATGGTCAAAAAGACCATCCTGGAAAAAATTAGCAGGACAGGGTCAGAATATACCAGCATGGACGCACTGGTGCAGGACTGCCTCAACAAAACCCCAGACGGTGATGCTACCAAAACAGTGGAGGAAGGTACATACATGTCTGCCAATGTTTCATATACTGTACACTGCTGAATTAGGTCCATAGCATAAACAAATAGATTGGTAGATGCACAAACGGGTTGAAAAATGTCTGCTGGTGAATTTTCATATCTCAAATTACTCTTTAGGTTCTCTTGTTATGGTGTAGTCAAGACCAAACTGCTTGATCCATAACAAAAATGATTGTGAGCTGGGCCTAAATGCTAGTGTTTCTCCTGTTTTTCAGATGAGGACCCGCTGGAGAAACTACGTAAGCTGCAGAGGGAAAAGCAGTGCAAAATATGTATGGACAGAGACATCTGCATTGTCTTCATCCCTTGTGGTCATCTGGTAACTTGCAAGGAGTGTTCGGATTTGCTCGTCAAGTGTCCAATCTGCTGCGGAGCCATAACACAGAAGATCAAGACCTATATTGCTTAACTTGGACTCTGGCCAAACTTAATTCAGTGCTGCTTCCTCACCTTTGATTGTGTGATATTCTATCTTAAAATTATTGTACATAGCCTTGTGTTATATTTAAGGACCATTGTGTCTGTATGTGTATCAGAATGAGGGAATGTACAGATCTCATAAGACAACTATATTTCCACTATCAGTGAAATAATAAATATATTTTGTTGATATTGTTTATTATACAGTTTCATTAGGCAATAAATATTGGCACTTGTAAATAAACACTAAAATAGAGGGAAATTCCCTTTTTTTCACAGTTTTTCTTGCCTGAGGTGCCTTTCTCTAAGTTCATGTACTCATTGTGTGTCATTTTGCCTTTTTATTTAGGAGATGTAACCAAATTTGCTATAACTCAACATAGGACTTTAAATCACTTGGCTTCTTCTACTAATTTGTCCCACTCATTTCATCTGGTTTGTTTGGTGTGCTCTCTGTTTTAGAATCAGTTTAATATTTCTCAATGTCTAATGCTCTGTACTGATAATTGTAAATTTAGACCAGTTTATATATAAAGGTTTTGCTACATTAATGGCAAATTACTCTCTGGTTTAGTGTCAGTAATCAATCACTCAAGGGTGATTCATTTGCTGTTCCATCATGCAGTTTGTTTTATCATCAAGAGTGTGAAATAAACTTAATTTATCTGACTTGATATTTGTTTTTTGTTTTTTCTAACTCACTGAGAAAGTTAGCAGACCAAGTCAACCTACTTTTAGACGTGACCCTGTCAAGAAAAAAATTAAATGATGACCCTGTTGAAGACCATGGCAACACAGTGGTGTTACTGCCATTGTCTTAATGAAAGATTTTAGATTGATTTTATTTACAACTAACAGAGTGCCTTGTACTTTCTGTTTCTACAGAGGACAATATAACCTTTTACAAGGTAAGGCCCCTTCCTTTCTTTCATTGACTTCCAGTGCACCTACAGATATTAACCCTGAGTTCCCTCAGGACGGTGGTATCTTGCCCCCCCCCAAGGAAAACAAATATATATGCCAGTTCTTTTATTCCTTCAGCTATGAAACTGTTAAATGCTACTGATAGCAGCAATTAGGTAACATGTAAAATGTATTGATTTTTTTTTTTTTTTTTTTTTTTTTTTTTTTTTTTTTTTTTTT